>JANSVA010000009.1:6969394-6988232 GCA_025504915.1 Erythroxylum reticulatum | reverse complement strand
CGAGCCTGTCGTATTATGCATGAACATGAACATGCATTTCTTATCTCTCATTGAACACTCATATTTACTATTCTAACTTTCTCATAGGTAATGGGATATTACACATCAGATCACAAACTAAAAATAAAAAAAGTGACTTTTGGAGGCCAGCCAAAGAAGGGAAACACAAAATCTACCTCAGAAAAGTGGCGACAACATCAAGATTCAAAATTTTTCTAGCTTTTTAGAGGAGAGAGAAGGAGTTCTTAACTTTACCTATCTTTTATTCTTTTCTCTTTATGACTTCTAGTGTGAAAAACATGGATTTTTGTTGGATTGTTCATGATTATGAGTAGCTAAACACCTTGTAGGAGTTGTTCTTGAACTATTTATAGAACTCTTGCTATTTTGGATATAAAGAAAGATGTTTTGTGATATTTATTGTGCTTATACTATACAATAGACCGATAAGGTGAGTGTGGGTATTTGAATTAGGTAGTGTAATAAGAGTTAGCTCCTAATGGACCTAATAAATATTCAGGTTTTTCTAAATAGTTGAAGAGAGATCTTAGTTATTTGCTTAAAATCACCTATAGGAGTGCTTAAAATCTTGTTGGAGGATTAGGAGAAGTTGATAAGTCTAGAGATAGCATAAATAATTCTAATCCATTCAATTAGGGGCAACTAATTACGTCTTGAGAGAGGGTAATTTAACATTAGAAAATCTTAGGTCAAGCATAATTGGATGAAAAACACACGACGAAAGCAAAATAGGGATAGAGTAACTCCTAATTTTAAACCTTGGTCGTCAAATTACTGCACTTTGCCTTAATTGGTTATTCATTGCTAGTTTAATTAATTTTCATTCAATTTTCAGTTTTTAATCTTTTGAAATTGTTTTCTTAAACAAAGCTTAACCTAAATTGAGTGGTGTCTAACATCAATCTCTGTGGGATGAAATCTATTTTTAGATACAAGTAATGACCCATATACTTGCAGTTTTTAATGTAAAACTAATATTTTGGTTTGCGAACGAATAAGTATTTGGCACTATTGTCAGGGATTGAGTTTTTTTAGCATCCTATTTAGTTTAGGTAATTTTGATTTAAAAGTTTTTTTTATACTTTTCCTTGTGTATTTGCAGGTTCATAAACACAAAGAGCACAAGAAGATCTACCGAGTTTAGTTAAAAAGAGCTATCTGACATCGTAAGACACGAAAGAGAGTTAAGAAGAGCTAATCACCAAGAGACATTACAAAGGAATATGGTGGAATAAGGAGAACTAGTACGGGCCGAGAGAACATTGATGGATTTCATGAGGCCTAGATTTAGTCCATAAGGAGTTGCAAGGCCTGTGGTTCAAACAAACAATTTTGAAATCAAGCTTGCACTCCTGAACATACTTCAGAATAATATTCAACTCTATGGTTTATCAACTGAAGATCTTAATGCCCACCTAGCAAACGTCTTGGAGATATATGATACTTTTAGATTTCAAAGGATGTCTGATGATTTTGTGCAACTCAGACTATTTCCATTCACTTTACGAGATTGTGCCAAGGCATAGTACGACTCACTTAATTCATCTCAAATTACCATATGGAATCAAGTAGCCCAAGCCTTCCTCACCAAGTACTTTTCTTTGACAAAGACTACTCAGATTATTAAAGAGATTACAAACTTTCAACAAAATGATGGGGAGTCCTTAAATGAAGCTTGTGAGAGGTTCAAAGAATTTTAACGAAGCTGCCCACACCATAATCTACCAAGGGAGTTCTTACTCTAGACATTCTACAATGATGTGAATCAAACTACAAGAGGGACAATTGATATAGTTGCTGGAGGGTCTTTAATGAGGAAAAAAATTGAGGAGGCCCATGATCTTTTAGAGGATTTAGCCAATAATAGTTGCGTATGGTCAAAAGAAAGGAGTAGGCAGGACACAAAGGAATAAAAAGGCATGATTCTAATTGATTTTTTTACAGCTTTACAAGCCCAGATTATTACTCTCACTCAAAAATTTAACAATATGCAAGGACCTTCTTCATCCACAGTCAAAGCTATACAAACCTAATGCAAGTTATATAGGCCGGACAATCATTACACAATAGAGTGTTTCTTGTTAGGAGCTAGTGGAACAAAACAAGTAAATTACTTCAGTCAACCATAACAAAGAGGTAACAATCTATACTCCAACACTTATAATCCAGGGTGGAAAAATCACCCAAATTTTTCTTAGAGTGCTAATAATGCAGGTGGCCCAACAAGACCTCCTAGACCTCTTGGATTTTAGTAAGATCGATTTGGAGCCTTGGAGAGCAAGATGGATAGGATGATGGATGCAATGGACTCGATGAAGTCTAAATTTGCAACCTAAGAAGAGTACCAGAAATAGATGTTTGCAAGCCAAGACGCAATCTTGAAGAACCATGCTTTATCCATCCATAATTTAGAGGTTCAGGAAGGCAAATTTACTACTGCCTTATCATCTAGAAATACAGGTAGCCTACTAAGCAACACTGAGGCAAATCCAAAGGAACACCGCAAGGCAATCACACTTAGGAGTGGTAAGCAACTAGAAGAACCAAGTGTGCAATAGGAGAATCAAATAAAGGAGAAGGGTAAGGAGATAGAAGGGAAGAAGGAGGAAGAGCAAGAAGAAGAAAGGCTATACGTTCCACAACCACCCTATAAGCCTAAGCTTCCATATCCACAAAGGGTGAGACAGCATCAAGTAGACACTCAGTTCTCCAAGTTCTTAGAGAAGTTGAAGAAGCTTCAGATTAACTTATCATTGGTGGAAGCATTGTAGTGAATGTCCAAGGACGCAAAGTTTCTCAAGGATATACTTATACATAAACGCACTTGGGAGGACACTTAAATAGTGACCCTAACATAAAATTTTATTTTAATCATTTCAAGAACCTTTCCATCAAAACTAAAAGATCCAGGGAGGTTTAAGATTCCATGTGTTGTGGGGGACTTTGAATTTACTGAACGCTTATGTGATTTAGGTGCTAGTATAAATATGACGCCTGTATTTGCTTTCAAGAAACTAGGCTTACGAGACGTCAAGCCAACATATATACTCATTTAACTTGCTGATCAATCCATCAAGAAGCCATTCAGAGTTGTAGAAGATGAATTGGTAAAAGTAGATAAATTTATCATTCTGGTGGATTTTGATGTGTTAGATTTTAAAGAGGATAGGAATTGTCCTTTGATTTTAGGTAAGAACTTTATGAATACTAGTAGAGCATTAGTTGAAGTTTATGAAGGGAAACTTGTTTTGAGAATTTGCAATGAATAGGTTGAGTTTAATATATCTAAAAATATAAAGAATTTGAAGGATGGTACTGCCTGTATGAAGATTGATATTGTAGATGATTGTGTGAAGGAAGTTGAAAGGAAGGTTTCAGAAGTTTTTAAAGTGAATATAGATAAAGGTCTGAATGAAGAAGAGTTATGTGAGGAAAGTGAGTAAGAGAAGTTAGAGAGATCAGATACCCTACACCACCCTCCCTTGTTAAGCCACCCACCTTATACCTAAAACCCTTACCTTCTCACTTGAGGTATACTTTCTTAGGTAAGGACCATACCCTACCCATCATCATATCCAATTCATTAGATAGGTAAGAAAAGAAAATGGTAAACACTATTAGAAAGAGGATTAAAGTCATGAAATGGAAAATTGCTAATATTAGGGGGATTAGCCCCAATGTGGTGATGCATAGGATTATCCTCGAGGAAGGATGAGAAAAGTATGAGAGAGACAAAGAAGGTTAAATCCACATCTACAAAAGGTTGTGAAGAATGAAGTAGTGAAGCTCATGGATGCAGGGATTATTTACCCCATTTCAGATATTGAGTGGATGAGTGTTGTGCAGTGTGTGCCTAAGAAAGGAGCATGACAGTGATGGAAAATGAAAAAGATGAGCAGATTTCTACTAGGACCATCACGGGGTTGGAGAGTGTGTATTGATTACAGGAAGCTTAACTTGGCGACCAAGAAAGAAACTTTTTCCTTTACCTTTTGTGGACTAGTTGATTAAGAGGGTGGCTAGCCATACATTTTTTTAATGGATATTCAAGTTATAATCAGGTGTTCATATATCCACAAGATCAAGAAAAGACCACTTTCATTTGTCCTTATGGGACTTTCACTTATTGGAGGATTCCTTGTAGGTTATGCAATGCACCTACCACATTCCAAAGGTGCATGATAGTTATTTTCGTAGACATGAATGAGAATTTCATGGAGGTATTTAAAGATAACTTCTCTATCTTTGGAGATTCTTTTGATGATTGTTTGTTTAATTTAGACAGAATGCTTCAAATGTGTGAGAAGTCTCATATAGTTCTAAACTAGGAGAAGTGCCATTTCATGGTCCTAGAGCAGATTGTATTGGGCTATAGGATCTTATGTAAATGGATTGAAGTGGATCGAGTAAAGACTGAAGTGATTGAAAAGTTACCCTTCCCACTAACATTAAGGGCATCCGAGCTTTCCTTAGTCATGTAGAGTTCTATAGATGGTTCATCAAAGATTTTCCCTTATTGCTAGACCCTTAACCTATTTGTTAGTAAAAGATATGCCTTTTGTGTTTACTAATGATTGCTTAGATGATTTAACAGGTTCAAGAAGGCACTCAAAATAGCACCTATCTTGACAATGTCAGATTGGTCAATTGCTTTCGAGATTATATGTGATGTAAGTGACCATGCAGTGCGGTATGTATTTGGATAATGGAAGGAGAAGAAACTACATGCTATCTACTATGTGAACAAGACCTTTACATGCGCACAATTGAACTACACCACTATGGAAAAGGAGTTGCTTGTAGTAGTCTTTACATGTGAGAAATTTCACTTTCATCTCTTAAGCTCACAGGTTAATGTCTTTACAGATTATGTGGCATTGCGCTATCTCTTTCCAAAGAAGGATTCCAAGGCTAGGCTTATCAGATGGGTACTTTTACTCTAAGAGTTCAACCTTAAGATTAAATAAAAGAAAGGAGTAGAAAATGTTGTAGTAGACCAGCTATCAAAACTTGAAGGGGAACATAAAGAAGAAGAGGAGGAAATTGAGCAATGCTTCCTTGATGAAGCCTTAATGATGGTAGAAAACCCCTTTCTTCCTTAGTTTGCAAATATTACAAAATATCTCTCAAGTGGTGTTCTTTCCTCTAATCTTTCTTATCAATGAAGGAAACATTTCTTATTCCAGTGTTCTCATTATATTTGGGATAAACCCATACTGTATAAGAATTGTGCTAACAATATGATTCGCAGGTATGTCCTTGATGATGAGATACCTGAAGTGTTGATACAATGTCATAGTTTTATTTATGTAGGGTACTATAGAGCAAATAAGACAACTATTTAGGTCTTAGAGAGTGGATTCTACTAGCCAACCTTATTTAAGGTTGTTCGAAATTTTGTGTTGAAGTATGATAGGTGCCAATGATTGCGCAATATATCAAAGAGGGATGAGATGCCACTTTCAATCATCAAGGAGGTAGAGATATTTGATGTGTAGGGCTTGGATTTCATAGGACCATTCCCATCCTCCCTATAAGTATATCTTATTTGGAGTGGATTATGTTTCTAGGTGGGTTAAAGCTATGGCTACTCCAACTAACGATGGTAAGGTGGTTCAATGTTTCATCAAGAGGACATTCACTCGATTTGGGGTGCCAAGGACAATTATAAATGACAGAGGTAGTAATTTCCGTAATAATCCATTTGAAGTTCTTTTCAAGAAGTATAATGTTTACCCTAGAGTGGCTACCACATATCATCCACAAACTAGTGGCCAAGTAGAGGTGGTGAATTAAGAGTTGAAGAAGATTTTAGAGAAGGTAGTGATCACCTCAAGAAAGGACTGGGCTCTGAAGTTGGATGACACACTTTAGGCATATAAGACAACTTTCAAGACGCCTATAGGTACTACTCCTTATAGACTTATGTATAGTAAGGCTTGCCATTTACCTTTGGAGTTGGAGCATAGGGCTTATTGGGTAATAAAGAAATTGAACATGGATTGGAAACTTGCGGACGAGAAGAGGTTGCTACAAATTGATGAATTAGAAGAGTTGAAATTTGATGCTTATGAAAATACTGAGTTGTATAAAGAGAAAGTTAAGAAGTGGCACTCACCTCAAGAAGAAGGACTTTAAGAGTGGAGATTTAATGCTTCTATATAATTCAATATTTCACTTATTTCCCGGAAAGCACAAGTCAAGTTGGAGTGGATCTTTAAGGTACTTCAAGTATTTAATCATGGATCAATAGAATTAGAGAACACCAAGGGTGAAGCTTTAAGGCCAATAGAAAATGATGCAAGCTTTACATTGAAGGAGCTCTCTCCCTTAAAAGGGAATTGATTTCTTACCTTTCCCTTATTCTTCTTGATTATATTAAACTTTGGTCAAGCTCATAACCTTAAATGAAGCATGTTTTGGTTAGTTCTTAGGTTGTTTGAGTTATAGCTACTTGAGTTTCAAGTTTTTTCTTTCTTTAATCCTAACTTTTCTTAAGTTTGAGTGTTGTTTTCTTGAGTTTAATTGTAGTTTTTTATTTTAAAGATTGAACTTGCAAGCTTAGAGTGACTTAGAACCTAGTTGGGAGCCATTTGGAGTGGATTAGGACAAGTTTGAATGAAACCCCCTGACAAAATCATCCAACCATTAGGGGTGCACGATCGTGCACCAGTATGATCGTGACAAAACCATCCGGCCATAGGAGTGCATGATCGTTCACTAGCAAGATCATGAAAAAACCCTCCAGACATTAAGGGTGCATGATCGTGATAGAACCGTTCAACCATCAAGGGTGTATGATTGTAACAGAAACATCCAGTAACTAAGAGTGCATGATTGTACACCATCACGATTATGACAAAACCATCTAGCTACTAGGGATGCATAATTATACACTAGCACAATCATGCAGGGTGAGTAGTAGATCTCGCCCACCCCCTTTAAAACCTTAAAACACATCTTCTCTCTCTCTTCCCTATAACCATCTCTCCAGTTTTGACCCCCATAACCTTTCATTATGAGATTTTGCTCATTTTCTTCCAAGTTTTCACCAAATCTTGTAAGTTTGCTTAGGATTTTCATCAAAACCTTAAGTTTTTATGTAGATTTGCATTGTTTTTAGTTTTATTTTCCCCTCCTTCCCTCCATTTTCATAGATTTCTCTCTCTAGGGGTTGGGTGTTTTCCTTCTTGAAACTTATCATGTTTCTTTTATGATTTTTGTAGGTTTTCATGCCATCATGCCTCCAAGAACCAAGACCCTCTGCAGAAAACCTGTCGAACCCATCCAAGCTGAGGTTGGAGGCCGAAATGCTATAAACATTATTGTCCATTTTGGAGCCAAGAATGGCTCAAATGTCTGGTCAGCTGATTTTAAAGTGTCTAGTTAGATTATTTTGGTCCAGTACCCAGTTTTATGTTGTACACATTGTATAAAACTGTGAACTTTCACATGTTATATATTGTATAAACTTTAATTATAAGTGTAATGAATGTTTATGTTTGTGAATCAAAGACAAAGAATCTTATATTTCTTTGGTAATGTAAATACATGGATTATAGAATGTAATGACAATATAAGCTTATGGCTATGAATAATATGAGGAAACTTAGTTCTTCGAAATGCTTATGTTCTATATGACGCTATGACAATTTGATTTGACTACTCTAATATACCTGTATACCATGAATGGAAGTTATTGATGGCATATCATTTGATTAGATGCATTTCACAACATTGATATGCATGATTAAATAAAGGAGTTGTGACTAGAGTGACCAGTGTGGAAAGGAGCTTAAAACTCTTAAATGTACGTAAAGAGGCACAAGCTTAATGATTAATGAGCCTAGTGTCGATAATAGGTACAGGACAGTATCTGAAATGAATTGTATTAAAATAATTCATTTCATGTGGATAGTTGTGAAGAATTATTGAATTGTATTAAAATAATAATATGAAATGTTTGTTTACATGTTGAAACGAATAACTGAGATGAGTGATTGGATTATTTGAGATGACTATATGAAATGTTTGCGTTCATTATGTGTTGGTTGAAATATGATGTGATAAATGGGAATTAGTTTTGAAGAATTTTATTTGAGAATTTGGATTTTATGTTTATGATGTTGTGTCCTAACTTGAGTAAACACATCGATGATGGTTCACTCACTGAGTTCACAAACTTGTCAAAATTGCAATGTTGATTTTCAGGTACTAAGGTGACTTAGCTTTTAAGACAATCTAGTAGCAGCCTAATGTTGCCCGTTTTGGAAATAAAAATAGCTCAAAGGTCTAGTCAACTAATTCTGAAGCATCTAGTTAGATTATTTTGGTCCAGTACCTAGTTTTATGTTGTACACATTGTATAAACTGTGAACTTTCACATGTTATGTATTGTACAAACATGAATTATGAGTGTAATGAATGTTTATGTTTGTGAATCAAATGCAAAGAATCTCATATCTCTTTGGTAATGTAAATACATAGATTATAGAAAATGACAATGTAAGCTTATGATTATGAATAATATGAGGAAACATAGTTCTTCGAAATGCTTATGTTTTATATGATGCTATGATAAGCTGATGTGACCAGTCTAACATGCCGCTTCCATAGGGTTTATGCTTGAATATTCTCTAGAATGTTGGTATATGCTCTATGGTAGTGAGATGTTACATGAATATTGATTATTGAGTTAAATTAGTATGAAAAGGACAAACACTATAATAAACTTTCTCTTATAAATCATATTTTTAGTAATCATTGAGATAGTTGCTATGAAAGAAAATTTCATATTATTTATACACATTAAGCATAAATGTGAGCTTTTGAGCCTTACAGTTATATTTCATTATATTGCTCTAATATTCTTTATTATGTGTTTATCATGCACAGTTTGATGATTTTAGAACTTGCTTTTATTATTCATATAAAGTCACATTGTTAGACTAGAAATATTAAACTTAAAGGATTTGCATTTACTTGATTGCTTAAAACTTGGTTTATATTAAGGAATTTTAAAGAGAAGGTTCTTATGCTTATGATTGATGGTATAAACTATTCGATAAGACTTATCTCTTCTGAAGTGCATTATTGTTGTAACTTTATATTTTCTCCAAAGTAATTCAAAGATCAACTTTGGAAAAAAAAAGAGAAAGAAAAGTTATGATATTTTTGAAGAGTGAGAAGAATTATTATTACACTAGTTTAAATCTTTTTTTAAAGGACCAATATTATGAAGAACTAAGTTTTTGGTAGTCTTGTTTGAGTAAATTTTCTTTATGTTAGTACTTTTAATTATCCTCTCCATACCTTTACCCAAGCCTCGTTATACCTTGTTTAAATGACCTTTTAATTTTTACTTCTAGTTTATTATTTAATTGTGGAAATTGATTTATTGCAAGCTTATGTTAAGATTCCTTCTATTTATTGATTTAAGAGTTTCAATATATTTTCAACCCAAACACTTTGATTAAGTTAGGTGAATCCTTTATGAGGGTGTAAAATATTATGTTTATGACTTAAAAAAATTATCAATTCGATTTATACTGATATCAATTTATAGGATTTTGTTTCGGTAACTGTGTTTCTATATGATTGTTGAGTTTTAAGGTGATTTTATGAGACACAGTCATTGTACATAGTTGTTTATATAAATCCTCTAGCTTAGGGTCAAACTTAATGGTGAAATTCTCAAATTAAACAATACAATCTTAGGAGTTTTAACTAGAAAGAGATTTTAATTAATCAACATACGATTATGTGTTGATAATCTTAAGTAAGATATTAACATAGAATAGGAATTTTCATAGACTAATGATCATTAATTAAATTACATAATAAGGGTTAATAGCTTAAGAAGTCTGAAGGGATTCATTACTCAGGTACTTTTATTTGATTAGGTTAATCTTTAAGTAACTTATGTTCTTGGGTTTTTTTTCTTGTGTTGAGCTTTAGTTTATCTTTATTGTTTAAATTAAATCATCACCTTAATTTTTCAGTTAACAATAATAGAAAAGAGGTTATTAATAGTACTTATAGTCTTTGTAGGATCGACATTCGATATTCATTATCACTATACTATATTTTGATAAGTGAAGTTGCTTTTGAGATCTATAGGATTGAGATCAAACCATATCAACTAGTCAAGGTAGCTAGATTAGAAGTCAAAAGATATGACATGAACTACGTAGAGGTGGTTAAACAATTAATGTAAAATTCATCATCCTAAAATAATTAGAGATAATATTGTATTGCTCTTAATTAATATAGAACTAAGAAATTCCGCAACTCTTTAATTTGTATTTAATTGTTCATTCCGCAACTTTTGTATAAATTTGTATTTCGAAACAACTAAAGTATTTTGTGTTTGTGAAAGGGCCTAAAGGCTATTGAAAATATTGGTGACTGTATTGTGTTGAATGAAAATAGTTATGAAATAAATTGGGGCCTGATTTGGTTATGGATTTTTGCATATCATGTTTGTGGTTTCAAAACCAAAAAATTTTATACCGATTTCTGAATGATTGAGTGCTCTAGCATGTCACCCTCGCGGGACACGAGCTCGGACATCACCCATCGATGTTAGGTTTGGGTCTTGCGGGAGTGGGGTGCTACATTTATGTATATTTAGGGGTATCCCATATCGGCTAGAGAGGAGAACGAAGCATGCCTTATAAGGATGTGAAAACCTCTCCCTTATAGATGCGTTTTTTCCGTAGAAGCCGGGAGTAGGCTTCAGGGAGGAACAAAACTGTAAGGGCACAAGGCCCGAGAGGTCGAGGCCCAAAGCGGACAATATCTGCAAGCAGGTGGTCTGGGCTGTTACATTTGGTATCAGAGCCAGTACCCGAGTGGTATGCCAGCGCGGACGCTGGGCCTCCTAAGGGGGGTGGATACTTAGGGGTATCCCATATCAGCTGGAGAGGAGAATGAAGCATGCCTTATAAGGATGTGGAAACCTCTCCCTTGTAGACGCGTTTTCCCCATGGAAGTCGGGAGTACACTTCGGGGAGGACCAAAACTGTGAAGGCGCAAGGTCCGAGAGACCGAGACCCAAAGCGGACAATATCTGCAAGCGGATGGTCTGGGCTGTTACATTATTTCTGATCATAATATTGTATAATGAAATGATTGAATTATATAAAATATGCGCAAAAATATTATTAAAAACAACTTTAACATTTTTAATATTTGAGTGTCCATAATTTTTTACTAGACTATAATCTTGATTTATGAATATTAAATGCTTAGTTAGATAATTAAAGATAAATTTAAAATTTTTAGTTTATCTAATTGTAAATACAATTGAAGATTATAATACATGTCTATTACTAACATATTTAGAAACTTAATGGGTCACAAAAAAAGAGTTGATAAAGAGTGAAAATTTAATTTATCAAGTTATAAATGATCATAAAGTGAGACTTTAAGGTCAAATATAAAATATTTATTAGATCAAGATAAATATTATATATTATAACTTATTGGACTTAATTGAATTTAATTAGGATTAATTATAATTTCAATTAAGTTTTATGCATTATTAAAAATAAGTGCATTTTTATAGGAGGTAATACTTTTGACTTATCCCAATCAATGCAAAATTCTCTCACTTATTCATGCAAATACTATTAAATATTAGATACTTATGTGATTATAGTAATTTTAACATATTATATGGATTCGAAAGGAGCTCTAAAAAAAGGAAATTAAATTTCATAATGAAGTACATTTTATGATTAATGGTTATTATATTTTTAAATTAACCACGTTATATAATTTGAGTAATTTTGAATTTTAAAAACTATGAAAATTTTTATTTTTTTGGCTTTGTGGTTGATGAGATTTTGTCTTGATTTTTTAGCATGACCTTCAGCCAAAATCATTAAATACAATGTAATTAGTCAAGTAATGTGTGAATATGATTTTGTAATTTGTTCATATAAATAATATTAGAGGTTAGATACTTGTATAACTATATTGATCTTCATATAATTTGACGATTTGAGAGCAATTTTAGAAAAAATAAACTTTATAATAAAGTATGATTTATAATGAATACTCTATTATTTTATGCATAGATCATATTATAAATTTTAAGTAATTTTAATTTTCGAAAATTTTCAGCATATCCTTTGCCTAACATTATTAAATATACTGTACATAGTCAATTCCTGTGGATATGGTCTTCTTGAAAGCTAAATGCTTAAGTTACACTTGTTTCCTTTGTTAGATCACTTATTTTTCAATATAATCCGCAATTATTATGTTGAAATTTATTTGTAGCGACTAATAGTTTTTAATCATTAAGAATAACATAACCTAGGTTAAAGGACTCGACCTTGTATGGTTGTTTCCTTGATTAATCTATTTTCCTAATTCATAATGGCTGTCTAATTAAATCTAAAGATCATATCTTAGGTTATTCGATGGCTAGGTTTAATTAACTAACATTTCCTAATTAAACACGACCCAAGGGAGAATCAGGATTAACAGAGCTTGTTGTTAATCGATGATTAATAGTTTGTAGGAGAGGTATAAGAATAACAATTCAATGAAATATGTCTAATTGGGTGTACACTAAAATTGAACTAAAGAATCGGATTCCTAATGAATTCATCATTTTTGCATATTTTATTTAATTTGTTTTTATTAGTTTGGTTTTGTTTTATTTTCTTATTTCAAACCAATCAAAACCCCCATAACCTAAACACCAACTATTTTCATAACAAAAACTAACCAAACACTCTCTGTAGGATTGACCTAGACTCACCATTGTTATAGCTGTAGGTTTAGTTTACTTTGAGTTGTGCTATGACACGCTACGTCAATACTACCTCTAACCATTGAAGTTGCCACATCTTATTTGATTCCCTAGTAACCAGATGCTTCAGCCATTTTTGAGGCACCATCTGGGGTTTAAGCAACGTCAATGGACTGATAGATGTAAAGGTAGTCTAAGATGTTCATTACAATTTGTTTTGGTTATTTTACTTACATCTTTATTTTATTGTGTATTTTTACTTTTATTATTTTATTTAAATAGTTAGCAAGGGCTTAACCTTATTAAACATTTATTTCGAATTCTTATTACCTTTTATTTTATTTTATTATTTAGTTCCTTTTTTTTCTTTTTGCCTTTATCCCCTTTTATTTTTCTTTTGCAAACATATCATCCTTAATTTGGGATGAGAATTGTAGCCAGTTCATAATTGCGTAAATTGTTATTCAAGGAAGAACCAAATCAATATCCCTTTTTACTTTGTTTTTCTTTGATCTTATAATTTTTTGTGACTTTATTATGAACATTGGGGACAATATACATCTTTAAGTATAAGGAAGGGATATTTTGAATTCTGAATAAATTTTGAAGAAATTCTTTCAATTTTGGGTTATTATTAAGCTTATTATAATTCTTGTTATTTATTCTTATCAATTGACATCTCAGTTTATTTCAAATTTCTCTAAGATATTTTAGGTTAATTGTAATAACCCGTTTCTACAGTTAAGAATTTAATTGTTAGATTGAGTCATATCATACGAGAATTCATGAAATGCATTTCATTTGCATGCATCATATTCACATCTAGACATGAATCATGATTTAGAGACATTATAAAAATAGTATGCACTCATTTGACATATCCGGGGGCATGAAAGATCATAAATGATTATGATGTAATTGTGTGTTAATTATGACTTGAATTTTGTTTGATGGATTATAATTAGGAAATGGGAATTTACTATTACAATAGAGTGATTGATAAGGTGTATTTGCATCTAGTCTAGGAAAAGTGTTAAAGGAAAAGACAAACAGATACATGAAAATTTAAGTTGATTAGGCTTACGAAATGGTGACATGTGGCATTGGGAATAGTGACAAATAGTTTAGCTAATTGGTAGATAAATGGCTTGAGTACATAAGTGACAAGTGGCCTAGGAATTATGTGACAAATGGACCAAACATTAGGTGACAATTGGTAGCATGAGAAGAAGACACATGACATAGCTCTTTATTTGACAAGTGGCATGACATATGTCTCACCCCCATCCACACACTTGCACCCCACAGTCGCCACACTTGAAAGACATCTTCTTTCATGTTTTGGTTACTTGCTACCCTCTTCTTTCTTCACAGCATCGACACCCTCACACAATATTTTGATCCTTTATTTAATGCAGTTTGATTATTATTTCAACGGATTCAATAATGTGTTTTGATTAGTTCTTGAATTAATATGTTCATAGTATTTATTTATGTATGAATTCACGAGATTGAGATTGAGATTAAGAAATCTTTTTGTATGAATAGATGAATCATAATTGAAAGGAGTTGCATGCAAAACTAAAGATAGGTTTACGTAAATCCTCTATATTATGGTCAAATTTAATAGTGAAATTCTCAAATTGAGCAATACAATCTTAAGAGTTTTAACTAGAACGAGATTTTAATTAATCAACATAGAATTATGTGTTGATAATCTTAACTAAGATATTAACATAGAATAGAAATTTTCACGAACTAATGATCATTAATTAAATTTCATGATAGGGGTTAATAGCTTAAGAAGTTTGAAGGGGATTAATTACTTAGGTACTTTTATTTGATTAGGTTAATCTTTAAGTAATTTATGTTCTTGGTTTTGTCTTGTGTTGAGCTTTAGTTTAGTTTTATTGTTTAAATTAAATCATCACCATAATTTGTCAGTTAGAGATAACATAAACGAGGTTATTACTAGTACTTATAGTCTTTATAGGAGCGACTCTTGATATTCACTATTACTATAATATGTTTTGATAAGTGATGATGCTTTTGAGATCTACAGGATTGAGATCTAACCGTATCAACTAGTTAAGGTAGATCGATTATAAGTCAAAAGATATGACATGAATTATGTAGAGGTAGTTGAATGAATAAGTGCATTTTTATAGGAGGTAATCCATCTCTATGCAAAGTTCTCTAAACTTATTCATGTAAATATTATTAAATATTAGATATTTCTATTATTATAATAATTTTTACATAATATGTCGATTCGAAAGGAGCTCAAAAAGAAGGAAATTAAATTTCATAATAAAGTACAATTTGTGATTAATGGTTATTATATTTTTAAGTTAACCATGTTATATAATTTGAGTAATTTTGACTTTAAAAAATTATGAAAATTTTTATTTTTTTGGCTTTGAACTTGATGAGATTGTGTCAGTGATTTTTCAGCATATCCTTCAGCCAAAATCATTAAATACAATGTAATTAGTCAACTAATGTGTGAATATGATTTTGTAATTTGTTCATATAAATAATATTAGAGATTAGATACTTGTGTAACTATATTGATCTTCATAAAATTTGAAGATTCTAGAGCAATTATAGAAAAATTAAACTTTACAATAATGTATGATTTATAATGAATACTTTATTATGTTATGAATAGATCATATTATAAATTTTAAGTAATTTTAATTTTCGAAAATTTTTAGCATATCCTTCGCCTAACATCATTAAATACACTGTACATAGTCAATTCCTGTGGATATGGTCCTCTTGAAACCTAAATGCTTAAGTTACTCTCGTTTTCTTTGTCGGTTCACATATTTTGTTTACGCTGTCAGCGAGATATATATATATATATATATATATATGGTTGGATTTCTTCCAAGATTCTTTAATTTTATTGTTGAGCATTTAATCAGATGGACTAACTTATAACTCAATACACAACGTTAATTAATGCGTGCCTATACGCGAGCATAACAACAATATCTCCTCTGAAAAGATGGAGTAGAATGACGTTACGATATGACGACGGCTAAGGATACGAGGCTCTAGGCGCATGTGAAAATGTCGACAAAAGCTTGAAATTCTCCACCCCTTACGTATAATTGAAGGAAACTATATCCACCTGTTAACCAAATTTAACATTAGTGTTCCAACGAGAAACTTTTATAGTAGATTGTCCTAATGCTACCTACTTATTTACGATGGCGAGAGAGGGAGAAAAACACTTCTTTTAGGCCGAGGACGGATCTACATACAATAGGGGAGTCCGAAGGAAATTTTGGGATAAAATTCCTTTTTTTCGCACTAAGATGACTCGAAAAGTCAATATCTTTGAGTTACATATACCTCATTATATTTAACATTAGTTTATAAAATTACTAGTTACATAAATTTGGAATAATAATAATATACTACTAGTACTACTACTAAACTGAAGCATTTCCAACATTTATTAGGGTACAGGTTGACTTAGTTATATGGATACTGATTAGTCAATTTAAGCTACCATGTTTTAAATGTAATTTTGTAAAGTTTCCAGCTCTATAATACTTAAAATAGTTGTTTGATCTAATGCTTTAAATTTTGATAGTGAAATTTCGCAACTACATCACTTGCACTCCTAGCTACTTAACTACTACCATTGTTGAATTAATTTTACCAACTATAATTATTAAAATTAAAAGGTTTAACACCAAGCCTTGTTTTAATCCTATTTCCTGATTAACTAATTACATCCTGAATGAGAAAACAATTTTCTACTAGTTAAAGGTCAACTTTTAGATATGAAGTCTCAAGTTGCAATCCACGTCCATTTGTTAATATATAATATCTAGAGGCGGAACTTTTGTTCATACTTGGGGAAGCAGGCAGGACACGATTTCTTAAGGATGAATAGTTACTTTAACGCCCAACTACTCAACTGTGTCATTTCGAACGCAAATAATGTTTGTGATAGTATGTAAAAGCTTTGAGTGCACAACTCACACTTTTCTTATAAAAAGCATCCAGAGTTGTTCATTTTGTTACCCATAAAATTCTTCCTCTTTCAATTTTTCTATGGAGGTTACTACAACTTTGTGTTTAGTATCTCTCTTTTACATTATATTCTACATATGCAGATCTATTTTTCTGAAAAGAGACCGGTGTTGCTACATGTTGCACTACGAGTGCTACAAAGCTCCCAAGGAGCAAATACTTGATACCATGTCCTGTGCCAAAGTGGTTCTAAGAAACAGCAACCTAGGCCTTCAAGAATATAGGTTTCTCTTACGGACTATGGCTGGTTCAGGTATTGGGGAGCACACTTACTGCCCTAAACCCATCATTGAAGGCAGAGAGGCATCCTCAACTCTGAAGGATTCCTTGTCTGAGATGGATGCCATCATTTTCGATACACTGGACAACCTCTTTGCAAAGACGGGAGTTTCTCCTTCACAAATAGACATTGTTGTCACAAGCGTCTCCTTGTTCTCGCCTGTTCCTTCTTTAACAGCTCGAATAATGAACAGGTACAAGATGAGGGACACCGTCAAAACCTTCAATCTCTCTGGAATGGGTTGCAGTGGGAGTGTAATAGCCATTGACGTGGTCCAACAGCTATTTAAGACGTACAAAAACTCGTATGCCATTGTTGTGAGTACAGAGAGCATGAGTGCTAACTGGTACAGCGGCAAAGAGAAATCCATGATGCTCTCAAACATTCTCTTTCGAACCGGTGGCTGTTCGATGCTTTTCACAAACAACAGAGCTCTCAAACACCGAGCAATCATGAAATTAACTTCCATGGTACGTACCCATATCGGCTCTAGAGATGAAGCGTACGGTAGCTGCATACAAGTCGAAGACGAGCTTGGCTTCAAAGGTTTTCACCTCTCGAGAAGCCTAGGAAAGTCTGGCATGGAAGCTTTAACCTTGAATTTCCGTACACTCCTCCCGAAAATTCTTCCACTATGGGAAATCCTACGCTACATTATAGCTTCTTATCACCGGAACAGAGCCAACAAGGCGACTAGTGATGAAGGAGAAGAATTCTGTGTCAATCTTAAGTCAAGTATTGATCACTTCTGTATTCACCCAGGTGGACGAGCAATCATTGATGGGGCTGGAAAAAGTTTAGGGCTCAACCCCTATGATCTTGAGCCAGCGAGAATGGCTCTCCATAGATTTGGGAACACATCATCTGGTGGTTTGTGGTATGTTTTAGGGTACATGGAGGCAAAGAAGAGACTTAAGAAAGGTGACAAAATACTCATGATAAGCCTTGGAGCTGGTTTTAAGTGCAACAACTGTGTGTGGAAGGTTATGAAGAACATGGAAGACCCCAACGTTTGGAAAGATTGCCTCGATCAATACCCTCCTACAATCACCACCAACCCTTTTGCCGATAAATTTGATTGGATTAACGATCAATCTCTTGACTTTACTAAGATGATTGAAAAATTTAAGGATTTAAACCTAGAGGTAGATACTACTGCTCGAGTTTGGTTCTAAAAGTCACTGTTCCGGAAGCCGTGCCTTTTTTATCCTGATATCAGAACGATCGATCGCTTGCGTATTAGTCAATCAAATTAACACATAAAAGAAAGAATGATTACGGTTGTTTTCTGCATTTAACAACAAAGTCGGACATCATCGTGAAAAGTAGTCCTTTTGTCGTTATACCTTAGATGTTGTGGTCTCTCTTTTGGATACTTGATCAAAATAATATATTGATATCTTCATCAGTGTTTTATGTTATGTCAAGCCAAAAAATGTATACATGTTAGTACAACGTTGGATTAGTTTCAATCCAATATATCCAAAAAAGAAAAGGTGTCGTTTTAATAAAATTAGATTGAGCGAAGCGATTCAATTTAGTTATTAAAGTGAAAGATGCAGGAAAATCTCTTTTCGTTTCAGAATATAGATTAATTAATATCGTGTTTAAATAACATATACCATATTAGTTGAACCAATAATTGAGACGGTAAGTGGTTGATATTTACTGCCCGAAATCTGAAGGTTTTAAGTTAATTATCACTAGCGTGGAGGAAG
>JANSVA010000009.1:6888331-6901328 GCA_025504915.1 Erythroxylum reticulatum | reverse complement strand
CACACACATTCATGCATATTCACATACATTCATACATAATCATGCAATTATATGAAACTAAGACAAAACATAAGCTACACAAGTTAACAACAATCAATTTATCACAATTAACTAAAAAATTATCCTAAGAAAAGTATGTACAAATGTCACCTATCAGTACAAAATCCTCATCATTGAGAGGAGCTTCATCATCACCTTCATTCAAATTTATTGCATTAAATGACATGTCAATACTTTCTCATCCAAGATTATCTTCCAAGTCACTTTCATCAATCAAACTTGATTTCTCATAAACTCGATCCACTAAAAGATCGATACAGTTAAGGAAAATTTGATCTATAAAACTATTGTTCTATTAAAAATCCTAGTAAACAAATAAATTAAACTATTAAGAAATTACAAAAAATTATATTCAACTTAATAATGATAATAACATATCTTTCTTTAAGCTCTAAATTATTTTGAACAAAGATCAAGTCATTCAATCTTTTGTATTCCAATCTATTTCTTTTCTTAGAATGGATAATTCACATGTGCTTTAATTCTTTTCATGTCCTATTGTATTCACATATTCATTTAGAATTCAAATTACAAACCTTTGTAATTCTAGAATGTCGATACCGACTAGTATCTAAACTCAGTATAGTATTGATTGTTTCAATACCAATGCCTTTCCAAAAGTAATAAAATGACAAGCATCATGTCATTCTTTTTCATGAAAATCTGGACTAACAGATAATATCTTTAATACCAATGTATCTTTTAGAGTTATTATAGGATTATTTAAATAACAATCCTTAACCTCTTTTGAATCCATCTAGGAAGTAATGATATCTTAGTAAACTTTAAGTAGTTAAGTATATAGCATTTATCATTCCAAAATCATACTTCACTTTTAACAAACAAGAACTAGCACTACTATCTATATAGGCAGTAAAGTATTTAGCTCTATAATCTTTATAAGTTATTCCGATTAGAATATAAATACTAGTAGGGTAAATTATGGATTAGATTATGATTAATATAACTTCCATTAGCTCTAATATCGATTATGATGTTACAAGGAATTTAATTTGTAACATAAAATATTCTCCTTTAAGTTTATAATTAAAACTTATCTTTCTATCGGCTCTCATCAAAGCATTAGCATATTGTTTACTACTTGAAACACTAGTTTCTGAATAAGATATTCTAGGCATAATTTAATTAAAATATAAATACTACTCATGGTATTTTTTACCGATAAGCCTCATGGGAGCTACATCACGAGTTATAGGTTAAGGTTTATGGGTTAAGATCAAAATTATTTATTAACTGCATATCTTTTTTTTTTTGTAATCATATGTGTTAGAAGAGAATTAAAGTGTAAAAGTTTGATATGGAACGAGAGTCACAAAAGCTTAATACTGCCATCAGACGAAGAGTTAGGCAAATTTGGAAAGCTTAGAACACGTTTTCTCCCTTTCGCACAATTCCTACCAAATTAGGGTTTGGGAAGATGATCATTGATCGCAGTAGGAGACAGTGCTACAGCCAATTGAAAGAGAGGATCTTCAAGAATACGCTTCCTATTTCTGGAATTGACGTAGAGTGTAAGGATTGGAATACTCAATTTTGACATACGTGCTCCATGCATCAAAGAAAAGGAAACTTCTTACTCAAGTACTGACTTGCAACTTGAGTTGATTTCCTTTTTCAAGAATTTTAGCCTCTGTATGTTAATAGATTCTCCATGATAAGGCTAGATTCGGGCAAACTAGGTTAGACCTTATAGAACATAGGAGTTTCTCTTTGATTCCACCAACTAGAGAGAAGAGAACCTCATCTCGTGAGCGATGTGTATTCTAAAATCTTCTGATGTTTCTCTCTCGCCAAATCTCCTTAATGGACAAGGCAAAGGAGATGACATAGATTTGCTTGTTGTAGTTAGAGGTATGATTCACCTTCTGAAACCAGTCTAGAGCTTCCCCGAAAATGGTCCCAACATTAGATATAAGACACAATTCCTGTATTTTCTCTTTTATAAATTAGGAGATGGGGAAGAGGAAGAAAAGATGATTCTTAGATTCTTCTTCTAACTCACAGAGAACACAAATAGAGTTATAGGTAATATAGTGAAGTCCGCCCATTGTACTTAACTTATTTAGCACAGTGAGTTAGAGAATAATGGAATAGCTAGGGATGAGAGTCTTGTGCCAAATGATAAGGAACCATGGCTGTCTTGGGTGATTATGATTCTCCCATTTCCTGAATTTCGCAAGTTAGAAGGTACAGGAGATAGATTAAGGCATTGAAATGAGTCCTCTCTATCCAAATTAGGGTGTTAATGAGGAGTGAGATACTGTAATTCCTTTGGAATATTCCATTGGCTCCTTAAGATGATGGATTTAACTTTTGAGTTGATATGAAGGCCATTCCAAATCTGAAGAGCTTGAGGAAACATGATAAAGGGTCCTTTAACCGTCCAATTATCAAACCATAGGAATGCTTTTTCACCATTTCTGACCTTACAAGTCATTGAAGGTTGTAAGAAGGGTCTTAACTTTAATAGTAAAGGTAGCTAATATTATAGAAAAATTAAGAGAGAAAAGACTTAAGTGGTTTGGACATGTTAAGAGGAGACACCCAGATGCTCCAGTGAGACGTTGTGAGAGGATTGTACTTATTGGAACTTACAGAGAACATAATCCGCAATAGAAAACTTTGACGTACTAGGATTCAAGTAAAAGATCCCTCAGAAAGAGGTCTTAATAGTTCTCTTTTATTATTATTATTATTATTACTACTACTACTACTATTATAACTATTACCATTACTACTCTTATTAGTATCTTTATCATTAGAGTTAGTATTGGTATTATTATAATGAGTATTAATATTTATTGATATTTCTATTATTCTCAGCATTATCTTTATTTTTATTTTTACTATTATTTCTACATATTAGTTACTTTTATTATATTTTACATTTTATTCTATTATTATTATTATTATTATTTTCCTATTATTATGTGTATTTATTCATTTATTTTAAAATTTTTAAAATCCTTTTATTTATTTATTTCCTTGTATTTATTATTATTGATTTATTGATTTATTGATTTATTTTTATTTTCATTCATTTGTATGGATCATTTGGAAACAACCTCTCTACTAGTTAAGAGTAAGGTTGTATACTACTAGATCTCTCCAGATTTTACATTTTAGTAAGATTTCTACTTAATGTTGATGTCTTTGTTAGTTAAAATTACCTAACTTCTACGTTGCAAGTGTAATTATATCATAGATGGTCTTTGACACTAAATTTATATTATATGCCGATCCAAATTCTAAATGCATATTTACGATTATTTATTACATTGACAAGTAACAAAATCTAAAGATCTATGGCAACAAGGAAATTATTACTTAAAGAGCACGATAACCATAATACAAGCAAATGTCAGCCAGCCACCTCCTTTCCTGACACACCAAGATCAAAGCCATCATACTTTGTCTCCCCAACTTAATAATAGTCATAGAAATAATAATACACTTGCATAAAGCCTAACAATTGTAAAAGAACAAATTCATGGTAATAATCTGCACATATTACACACCCTCCTAATAAGCTAATTAGAGCAAGAAGCCCTTTTCTTTTTCTTTTTCTTTTTGGTGCTTCTTGTTCATATTGGTTCTTTTCGATCACAGATGCACATGTGGTTTGCCGGCAAGATACCAAATCATATAATCTCAAGTGGTCCCCAAGTTGATGGAAACATTTCACGTGAATGCACAGATTAGCAGCAGAAAGCACCAAGAGTTTTTAGCAACTCCTTTCCATAGAATTTTTCCAGATACTCCAAGAACAAATCCTTTTGTTTGTTTTGGAAACAAAATGCTAGTACAGCTGATGACTTTAGCATTTTAAACTCATTTTAAGAACTGGGTAGGACTCAAAATTGTCTACCTTCCATGATAAAGAGAATTTATCATCATCTGGCACTTTCAATTACCATGCTTTGGATAAGCAAATGAGGCGAAATTTAAACTTGAAGAATCTGTTGTTGTTGTTTTTTCTCCGTAGGAGCTGTTGATGTGTTTGTGGTTAGTGGGGATGGTGATGCTCCGCTATTTTCCATCTTCTTTAGGCTCTGTTGATGGTACACTTGTCTTAGTCTCTCTATTTCCCTCTTCAGTGCTTCTTGATGAGCTGCATTGTATAATATTTTATTTATTTGGTCTTTGGTTTGAACATTCCATGGCTATTTATCCATTAGGCATGTCACTATTAATAATTTGAAAGGTTTAGGTTCAACTTGATAAAAGTGTTGGTGTAAATCAGAATAAAAATCCTAGGCAGGTATTGAATTAAGTACTAAAGCAGAATAAGATTACTGACATGCTAATAAATTAAGAATGAAAAATGTTAATAACAATGATTTAGTGCTTACCATCTTTGAAGATCTTATCCTGAGCTAGAGCAGCAATTCTTTGTTTAAGGGCACTGTTATCAACATTGAGCAGCATGCGCTGATGGTCTAGAAATGCAACCCTTGGCGACAACACTGAAACTTCTGCCTGAATTAAAATCAAAAGTACTTGAGATTAACCAAAATACGTTTAGACTTAAACCTCATATGATTATTATACAATATCTGCTTCAACATACCTGCAATGAGGTTACACTACGTTCAAGTTCTGATATATACTGCAATTTCCTCACCCTTGATCTTTGAGCAGATTGTCTGTTCGCCAATATTCTAACCAAAGAGTACAAATTAAAAAAAAAAAACTAATATCATAGACCTATCAAAGTTTTCTTGTTTTACTAGTCACGCACACGAGTAGTATATGAATAGTCGAAATATTGACATTAGGAATCATATTAGTTTCATGATTGTTAGCTCCCATTGAAATTTATTGTGGTTTTATGCAAGCTTCTATATAATGTAGTTATCGTGCATAGTCTCATGTATGCTAATCAACCTAAAGAAGGACAAATATCAATTACTATCTGAATTCTGAATACCAAGGATATTTAGCCAATGGTTTAACTAAATTCGCAAAAGAAAAGAAAATTATCTCTTTCAAATTGGAAATGAACGTGTCTGAATTATCACCAAGATTAATAGGTTCAATTCATGGCGATTACCTTTTGACCCTCTTGGGGTCAATTATCCGATCATTATTAGGACCATTGTTGTTACTTGCGGGAGTTTGTAACTCCGAATGGCATTGGCTTTGCACCTCATCAGATTCATTCTTGGTCTTCTGTTGCTTCTGATCGGAAGGAGCTGCTTCTTTGTCTTCGTTAATGCTGTTATGATCAGAAGGGCTTGAAGTGTTGGACGAAGATGGAGCAGGCATCGCATTGGAGATATCGTTGGTGAACATGGACATGAACTGCTCGTCGTCAAACTTATCGAATTCGTTATGTGCCGGAGCGGCGGCGGAGTCGTCCAGCATGGGCGCCTCAAGGAATGCAATGGAGTCGCTCACGGAGCGCCTGTGAGTCCCACGTCTGGAGGAGGAGAAGTCGAGGAAGTCATCGACCCAGGAAGGGTTTTGGGTAGAGGTGGCTGTGGTATTATTAGGCGCCGTGGCTCTAGGGGCTGGCATTGAAGAAGGGATCTTTTGGTGAGAAAAGTCAGGCCAAGTTGGTAACATGTTTGGAATCTTGGGAGGTAATTGTGCCATTAGGAGATATAACCCCCAAAACCAGGAAAATGGAAGAATTGATGAAATGAATGTAAGAGAAAGAAGAGGTCGTTAGCTTAGGGGAAGAAGAAAGAAAGAAGTTAAGAAGAGGTTCTGCGTGATATTGGCATTTGAGTAGATATATACAAAAGGAGAGGAAAAGAAAGAGGGATTATTATTATTATATATAACAAAAAACATAAAATGTAATGGGCATTGGTAAGTTTGTGGACATGCAGTGGGGTCACATGGGAAGAGAAGAGATTGAGACAGCCAATGTACAGCTGTTGGGGAGGGCTTTGGTTCTAAAACTCAACGGTATTACTGGAAAGTCGCCAGTAGTTTAATAAGGCTAGAGGGAATCAGGCACCACGTGCCCATGTGACCGTCCCTTTATAATAATTCTCACTTTTTCTCTCTCATTATTTATTTTGAAACTCCAGTTTGTTTTCATCTGATGCAATTTGTTTTTGTTGATAACAAAGATTGATTTTAGTTTGGGGTAATGTAATGTAATGTAATGTAATGGTGAAGACTGTTTGAAGAGTGGAGAGAGGGATCTGTGAGCTGTTGAAGATAAAAAAAGGAAAGAGGGTTTAATTTTGAGACCATGTGAACTGCTACACAGGGTCTTGAGTTTTCCTTTTGCTTTGTCCCCAAACCATACCCACATGTAGGGTACTCTGTACTGCTCCTTTTTCTTTTAATTTAAAATACAGTACTCTTAATGAGCAACAACAACTACTTCTTCCCACCTTCCCATTACTATCAAGAAAATTGGAAGTAAGTTTTGTTACTAGATGTGGGATTAGATTAATGTTCATTTATTATGGATACCGTAGCCTAGCCTTGTCCCCGAAGAGAATCCGTGCCAGACAATAAAGCATCTTCGACTTCATGCAGCGTATAAATGCCATGTGACATAGTCAGTCCCTCTCAAAACTCAGCAACAACTAATTATTAATACATACATGCATTACCAAAACTCATTTGCTTGCTTATCAAGTAGGGTCTTAAAGAAGATATTATTTGAATTCAAAATAGAAAAAGAAATGGGTTTTTCAGTAAATTAAGATCTCCAAGCTCCGTAAAGTTGCCTAGTTCATGCATACAGTGCTTTAGTTTGTGCTTTACCCTCACCTCACATTCACCCACGTTTTTGTTAAGAATTTACATTAACATGATATATCAAATTATGAACACAAGAAAACCTTGTGAAGGGAAGGGACGATGCTAATGCGCATTGAAATGGAGATGCCACATTATTTCTTTTATTATCAGACTCAGTACAGGAAACAAACTCCCGCATTAGGTTCAAGACGAAACCGAGCGACAGTTGTTCAAAGTAAGAGGTATTGCTTTGCAAGTTAGAGAAAGAGTCAAGAATGTACACGCAGACAAACAAACATTCATGATGCATGTAAGCAATTTTAGGATGACAAAAAAGTCTCCACCTGTACGAACAAAATCCCTTCCGCTATCCTCAACACCTACTAAGCAACCGTTGTATCTTATTAGCAGAGAGAGTTTAAAATTATCCACTGCTTTATCACGGGGCAGGGTTCAATATCTATAACAGCCTTAATCAATCCTTTTACCATTTAAACATGGACATGGTTAAGCAAGCTTACAATTATTGAGCATACAGTAAGAGCACAACCGTTTTTAACACAGATATGAAAATCAAATATCAACATCAATTCTTCGGAGATTGACGAACTGGAAACATGTCCAAACCTGCGAGGAATAGTTGAGGCCACTTCAAAGTATTTCCAAATCATCTACCCTTGGCAAGTTGACATGCCACATACTGTCCATGTAATGCATGTGCTTAAAGAGTGAGAACTCAAACTTTGAAGACGTGTTTCATAGAAACCGGAAAATGCAAAATATGTGATCAAAAGAAAATTGCAACTGAACGGCCTTAATATACATTGAACCATAAACTGTATTACCTAGCCAACTCGGATTTATATCTTTTACGCATGAAGATCTTCACTTATAAGTCCTCCCTTTATCCATCCTAAAAAGCCATAGATGTGATCATGACAACAAGGAATTTTGGTTTCATTTTGGTAATCGCGTGCACTCTGCTGATACCTTCAACAGCATGGTCAGAAGAAAAGAAGTCCCCAAAGTATGACAACAGGGAAATGGAAGAAAGGTACAAGCAGTGGATGACACAACATGGCCGGAAATATAAGTCTAGAGATGAATATTTGTTGCGATTTGGTATATATCAATCAAACATTCAGATCATAGATGAAATCAATTCTCAGAACTTGTCATTCAGGCTCACCGACAACAAATTTGCAGACCTTACAAATGAGGAGTTTAAATCTACTTACCTAGGTTTTCAGCCTCAGGGACAAAAACAGAAGATATGCCAAAGCAATAGCACCTATTTACCAGCTATTGTGGACTGGAGAAAGAAAGGCGCTGTTACTCCAATAAAGGATCAAGGCCAATGTGGTAGGACATTCCTTTGCCCTTTCTTTATCTCATTCTAATTTGTCCAACAAATTTCAAATCTGGTACCACTTGGTACGAACTAGTAATGTTTGATTATTGCCATGTTCTCCGATATTCCTTAATCACATGTTAAGTTGATAGCTGTGATACTTCTTTTCTGTACATATGACAGCATGTTATAACACAATTTTATATATGCTATAAGCAACTACAACGCTTGGATGTTTGAGAATATCTGTCCAATTTTCTGAAGAAAAAATCTTTCGACCCTAGAAGACATATACCCTTATTCTATGTGGTAAGACCAAAATATAAATTGACACTTAGGGAACATTTATTGTCAACTATGAAAATTTAAGTTAATTCTAAGTTAGGAAACCATTGATGCCATAATCACCAAACTTGGTGGAAATGAACACAGGTTAATTTAATCGCAAAGCATGATTCATTTTACCACTGGAATCGAGCTTACTTGCAACTTTTTCCCAACAAGTTCTAGCTTGATCCACTTTCTGTAAAAAGCTAACCAAGAGAAAATGAACTAAAATGCCATTATGAGATTGGTTTGATCAACATTATTCTAGTCAAAAGGACTTTGAATTCATGTAATTATCTAGATTTTAGTTAAAGCATTTGGAATGAGAATATTCTTATGTTATTATTGCTCCAAATGCAGGGAGTTGCTGGGCATTCTCTGCAGTGGCAGCAGTAGAAGGTATCAATCAAATAAAAACAGGAAAGCTGGTAGCTCTGTCGGAGCAAGAGCTTGTGGACTGTGATATTAGTGATGGAAACCAAGGCTGTAATGGTGGGCTTATGGAGAAAGCATTTCAGTATATAGTAAAGATCGGTGGACTCACAACCGAAGATGATTATCCCTACAAAGGAAGTGATGGGACATGCGACAAAGACAAACTTAAAAAGCATGCAGGAATAATAAGCAGTTACGAGACAGTATCTGCCAATAATGAGAAATGCCTACAAGCTACAGTTGTCCAGCAGCCTGTCTCTGTTGCAATTGATGCAGGTAGTTATGAATTTCAACTATACTCTGAAGGCATCTTTAGCGGTTTCTGTGATTATAAACTCAACCATGGGGTAGTAGTAGTTGGCTATGGAGATGATGCTGGACACAAGTACTGGACTGTGAAAAATTCATGGGGTGAAGACTGGGGCGAGTCAGGCTATGTAAGAATTCAACGCAATTTTAAGGACAAGAGAGGTATTTGTGGGATTGCCATGGAGGCCAGCTACCCTGTCAAGTATGATAAGTAGTCATTGGGTGCACCAGCCCGACTATGCTTCTAGAGTGATTAAATCCTATCCCAGCAAGATGACCTTACCTTTTAGAGAACAATTAAATTCAAGTAAAAGATATCACTGAAATTTGAACTTAATAATAAGCTCAATGTTAGGAAGTAGGCAGTGAAAAAGCACAGCAAATACACAAGTGGATATGAGAAATACCTTGTAAAACAGAGATTAGCATGACCAACAGGACACCTCTTCTGGTAATGTACTATTATAATTTCTCTTCATATATTCTACCTTTAACCATTTGGCAAAGCCAAAGATCATTTTAATAAACAAAAGGTGATAAAAGAACCTTCATATCAAACAGATCTAGGAATAGGTATAATAGATGGAAATCCTACAGTACATGTTTAAATATTTAGCAACTAGCGCCAAACTCAAAATCTGAACGGTATCACCGTAAGGTAATCATGCTGATATCCAATCAATAGAATTACGCATATTAGAATTACAATGTTGGTGCAGAAGAATGCAAGGGTTCTACTTACATATGCACAAGAAGATTGTGATAAGCTTTGAACTTCATACGGTAGTCTAAGTCATGCCCTCTCATCTCCTTATAAGTTCAGCTAGTGCAACAGGTAAAATTTTAACTATAAGAGGCATAAAGGGAAGAGGAAAGGTCACTTTCAAACTTAAGCAATTGAACAACAGAAGCATGTGCAACAAGCAATTGCTTCAAACTTCAAAGAGAGTCTTGATCATCATGAAAAGGAACCAGAAAAACCAAAGGAATATAACATGTTGACATCAATGGCATTTGTATACCAAGATAAAATAACGAAATATAAATATGTTAAAAAATAGGATGCAAAGAAGCAGAAGTTTTGGTCTACTAGAGTATGGGAATCAATGCAAAATTAGTCAATGGAACAAGCAAATGACATGTACTCCAGGTAAAGTTTCCAATCCTATAAGGAATATTATAAAGTGGCCTAATAGCAACACCAAAATATTTTAAAATATTTAAGGTAAAACCTATACCTATTTTCTTGAAAGAAATATATCAAATGTGAAAAACTAAATGGATTTCGCAGTTTACTTCCAAGATAACATAGAGTATAGCATAGACGTGCCATTATTGGAATGACTTACGGTAACATTGACAGCGTAGTAGAACCACATTCTTACAAAATCACATTCTAAAAGTGGGCAGGCAAATGTATGAACTCCAGTCTCCACAAAGCTACCATTGGTCTATGGGATGGGCGTACAATTGGTTACTATGAAGAAAACAGAAAATTCATAAAAGAGACACCAAGTATGGAAGTCAAGCTTTGATCAGGAAAGATAGTCATAAAAAGTACCAGAAGTCCTGTATATTAACAAATTGATTCTACAGAACAAGTTAAAAAACAATAACTTCATGAAATGAAAAAATAGAGCAATATAATGACAATCTGACATAAGGTTCAGCGTGGGACAGGCAAATAAGTGCTCACCACAGCAAATGCTTCGCCACATTAGCTACCAAAACCGTCACATATCAAATTCTCAAGGAAAAGTCTCTTACGACATACACAAATATTCGGAAGATCACAGTACTAGTCATCCTTTTCCACCAATCTAACCGTCTCAGCATTTTATTTAATCAAAATAGCATTAAGAACTCAATGCCGTAAATCTTTTCCTCACGACACAAGCAAGTTCCCATTCACCAATGCCGGCTAACCCCTCGATAACCTTTTGCCTAAATTTGATATATGGTATAAAACCATTCTCTGTCATCCCCATGACCACTTTAGCAGCTAAAACATACTCCTTACATTCAATGCATCCTTCAAAAACAGCCTCATAGCTCTCAAAACCAACATGCCAACCCTCCGTCTCCAAAAACTCAATCATCCCAACTGCTTCCCATATCTCTCTATTAGCCCGCAATGCAGCTGCTAATTTAGTTACAATGCCTTGCCCTGGCATCAACCCAACTTTCACCACCATTTCCTTCATAAGCTCAATCGCTTCAGCAGTTTTTCTAGCTCTGCATAATCTATTAATAACAATGCCATAGCTCTCCATATCTGGAATACAACCTGCCCCGCTCATGCCCTTCAAGACTTTAATCGCCTCCAGCCACTGATCAACCTCACATAGAGATGATAAAATGTAATTACAGGTGCCACAGTCAGGTTGATATCCAATTGACTGCATCTCCAAGAGGAGCTTACGAACAGACTGAGATTGGGACCGGCGTTGGAGCCAAGCAGAAGACAGAAAAAGCTGGGTTTGGGGAACAGGCGAACACCCAGATCGAAGAGAACGCTGGAGAATAGCTAGAGAAATGGGAAGAGGACTAGGATTCTGGAGGGTAAATGAAAGTAGGCAGTCATACACGATCTGAGTCAGACAGCGAGGTCTTAAAGGAATTAAAGACTGTAAAATTTCATCAATGATTTGGTTTCTGGGATTGTATGATAAAGCAGAGAGAAAGGAGAAAGGATTGGGGTTAAAGCAAGAGGTTTTATAGGGGAGGAGAAGCAGGGGAATTTGTTGATAAGCTTTGGTTTCCACAGTAGCTTTCAGAGCTTCCTCGAGCGTTTGCGATGAAGAGAGAGTGTGAAGTGAAGGAAAGTGGAACTGAGGCGGGCGAAGGCGAGGAGCAAGTAGTGGTCTGAAAACTCCAACTACCATTCTTGGTATTAAAACCCGACCCGATTTTATGACATCAAACTCCCTGTCCAGAAACTACATATATGCAGACCTTTCCACCTTCCTTTTGTAGTTTGCACCTTTCTGGATTGTAATTCAGACTAGAATGCTGGTCTAGATCTGTTTTTGTGGTCTTTTTGTAATTATTTGAAAGCTTAATAGTTTTGACATAATCGAAAGTATATCAATAATTTTAGATAAGACTTAATGACTATGACTTCGGAGTCGTAACTTTTGTAATTATCTTTGTAATTATTTATTATTTATATTAGTTAAATTGTATTTAATGAATTTTAAAATTGATAGATAAAACTTATTGGCAAATTATTTTTTTCCCAATAGTTGAAATAATAAATAACTATTCAGATAACTAGTTTGAATATCAGTATTAAATTACAAATGAATTGATAAATTAAATAGTTTAATATTTTAATTATATATTTGATTATCCTTTTTCTTCTCAACCTTGTAAAGAAACATTAATAAAGAAATTAAACCACTAAATAGAAACAAGTTAATAACAAAGCTGTCTCATGTAATTATAAAAGTAATGGTAAACGACATTAATTCATTGTTTAGAATTTCGTACCGTATTGGCTGAAAATCGATACCTATATTAGTGTAAGTGGTACCAGTAAAAAATATCGGTCAGTACCGGCTAATTTCGGCTGTACCAGCCGGTATTCAAAATACCGGTCAAATACTGGCCGATACCGAAAATTTTAAAAAATTGGGGGATTTTTTGCAAAATTTTCAAAATTTCCCTCCTTTCCTCCTACCTCTCCTTCCCCCCTATTTTTCAAAGCTTTTAAAATAATAATAAATATTTTATTACTAATAATAATTGTAAATTAAATAAAACTTAAAAATAAATCATTTTTAT
>JANSVA010000009.1:6875393-6887685 GCA_025504915.1 Erythroxylum reticulatum | reverse complement strand
ATAAAAGATCAGTTATACTAATATTTAAAAATATCTTGAACAATCAATTTGAACATTGATTATATTAACCTTAGTTAACGAAATTCAATTTTCGTACAAAAATATAAACCAAAAGCACGTATAATTAATTTAAGCCAAAACTATATATACTAAAATATCATGTATGAACCGAATATAAAATTTGTAGAAATAGTCAAATGTACCAAATATTCCATTTGATTCTAAAATAGGCTTTACGCCTGAATTTATGGAAATTGAAGTCATAATTTATAATATAAAATATTTGATTCCAAAATGCTAAAGAAACGCAACATATAAATAGAACTACGAAGTTGTTTCTAGTCTTTGTTAAATGGTTAAAGGATCCAATGGTCAAGGGTTTTATTAAAATAGAAAGTAACGTTATTCAAAGACCACACTTGGATAAAGATTAAAGGCTTTTGAAAACAACCTTTGCTAAACCAATCCTCATCTGTTTCACTTTTTGTTTTTAGCCGGAAGACTATATCCATGCATTTAACTGAAACATAATCAAAAGGTTCGAAAATATATATATATACCGGAACAACCAAATCCATAGAAACAAAAATAATCCATAAATATGGAAGACAAATAATTAAAAATTCACAATGATCTATCATGAAAAAGGCTCTCATATCACTTGATAGAGTTTAAAATTCCTTACGATAAAAAAACAATCACCAATCATATAAATAATCATGTCAAATCATTAAGAATACTTCAACCAATTATATAAACAATCATGTCAAATCATTAAGAATACTTTAATATGTTGCCGAAACGTACCTAAATCTATGACAATAACGTGATTCTTGAATCTTGTAGTTATTCGCCACTTTGCTAACAGATAAGATATTAGAAAAAATAATTACACATCTAACTTGGAAACCATAACCCTAATTCTTTAAATAGTTTTTCTTATTTCTATTTTGACCCATCATCAAATATAAAAATCAGACTATTAAATCTCTACACATTAAAGCTCATACTTTATTAAATATCTTATTCCGAAAACTATTAACTTTAATAGATAACTTTAACTGAGCTTAAATCCGACAATATATATGTGGCCATGGATTAAATCCGACAATTATACTTTTTAGATTAAAGACAAGAACATTCCCTTTAATTTATTTGATTCTTGAAAAGCTCTGAGGATTTAACGTTCAAAAAGAAATTCTCATATGTTATAAAATGGACATATGCACCTCTTTTATAAGTATGAGAACTTTTCTCTTTTCTGACCTTGGAAATTGAGTAATAAAATTTATTAATTATAGGGCATGGTCACATGTTTTCCATCAAGTAATTTTAACACACAGAATAAATAGAATTGTGAATAAATATGAATTAACATTTAGTGAAAGAAGGTAAATATGAAGAACATTAAAAAGTCCTTTAATAATCATTGAATAAGTTGTACTAAGTAAAGAGAAGCAAAAGTTTATTAAAGAACAATCAATGCTGAACAAAACTACTTAAAACACTTCTTTTTAATTGCCAAAGCCTCGCCTCTAAAACCATTTCTTTCTAGTCGTACTAAATTTTCAAAGACTTAAGTAGTTGACCGGATGACCAAAGAGAAGTGCTTTGATTGTTCTTGTAATTAGATCCCTGAGCTCAACATCAGTAATTTGTAAGAAATACCTTGAATACATACACAAAAACACTATTACAGATAAATTCAACAATAATTACTTAAAGGATGAGAAGACGAAAATCTAGAATAAAAAATTATCATGTTGAAAAAATGAAGTATCACTACTATTTCTAACATGAAAAATCACTTTCCAATATCATCTACAGCTATTCAAACCTCTCTTTAATATTTCTTAGAACAAAAGAAAATAATAATAACTTGTACGTACATGACTACAAAGCAAAACAACGAGTCGTTGGGGGCCTAAATTGAGTTGTCAGTATTTCCTATAGCTTAAATTCCAGCTCAGTTTATCCAAGCCATAACTCTATACATGGACCACAACTCTTGCTCTGTACAATTCTTTGTACAGTTCTACCACAGAAAAGTTTACGTGCAGGCTAATACATAATTCACTTGCTAGCAATAGATGTGTATAATTAACCTAAGCATGTAATTAATTGCACAAATGCACTTATTTATGCGCCAAGATAAAAGCCACATGCCTAACATTTTAACATTATAACAAAAATGCAGATCCGAACCTCGTTTTCATTTTGACATTAAACAGAACAGAGAACTTCCAGAGATGCACAACATAGGCTACAGGTAAGTTCCCAATGAATGAGGGTCTCCCAGCACATAGAATAGACCCATCCACATAAGCTCAAATGCAGTACGACAAATATTCATTTCACTCGTCTCCGCCTATCCCTGTCCCTGTCTTTGCTCCTATCTCTATCATTATCATCCCATTCTCGACTTCCACTCTTTTCACGCCGGTCACGCTCCCGCCTTTCACTTTCCAAATCATAAGCCTTCTCTCTATCTCTGTGCCTCTCTGTATCGATTTCCCTATCCCTGGTCAATGATCTACGTTGTGGACTCTCACTTCTACTCTGACTGCGGTGTCGTTTTCTTGAAGATTCATGGCTATCATCACGTCTATCTTTTCTTTCTGAAGACACCCTCTCTGCTCATTAATTGAAAAGGTGTAAGTACATCATATACGAAGTCAGATGTGAGAATGAAAGACCAAACTTCAGAATATGAAGTTTTCTAAAAGAACCTAACAGATCATACAAAAGCAACATGGGGCGGAGGAAAATTGGAAATATATGAAGCATGGATCACAGGAAATAAGAAAATCAGGGTTGAAACTAGGGAAATTTAACATATATCCTCAATAAATAAGATCAAGATATTCCTCTTTCAATAAAATAACATTGGGAGAGAAGTACGTAGATTTATAGTTTTTTGTCTGTAATCACTGAAGTAGTATAGATATAGACTGTGTATCACACACATTTTGAATACATGTTAAGTTCCATGGAACAACCATCTCTCCTATTAGCCAACCTCTCCTGTTTTCTAATAACTTGTCCAAATCCCACTGCTACAACTCCTTGGTCCCATATTCCTAACCATTACTATATCACTCCATCCAACGGAAGGGGTAAATATTGCTATTCAACAAGGCAGAAAACAGCTGTTAATCGAACAAGTATGGGCAAAAATGTAATAACCAGTATCGAATACATACAATGCAACAGATTAGTCACTTACTATTCCCAGCGACTTCATCTGCTTGATCTGATAATCCATATTCAGATTGCAGTCGCTTTCGATGGATTGCAACTTTCTTCTCAATTTCCTCTGAGCTTTTTATTCCTCTCTCCTCGAGAGATTCACGGTACTCTATTAGAGCTACCTCCAAACGTCTCAATTTTTGTCTGATAAACATGTCATAGCAAACAACATGAAGAGGCAAATAAAGATATACATACATATAAAACATAAGGAAAGACAGTAATTGAATGTCAAATAAACTATCGTCCACCCCCTATTCTCTTTCAAGAGAGAGTCATAAGAAAAACAAAACAGAGAAATAGGAAAAAGATCAGAAATCACAATCATGGAGCATCAAAGAGAAGAAGGCACCACAAGAAACTAATTAATTTGACTGAGAAAAAACGATAAAAAATGGAAAACGAAAGAAAAGGATGGGCGAGAGACAGAATCAGACAATTGTACGACACTTTGAATCCAAATTATAAATGCAAGCAGATTGTCTTAAAGCCACATTATACTGGAAAAAGAACTAAAGGTGTATACTGAAAATATGATACCTCTGTTCTTCATTTATTCCACTGTCAGGCTGTACTATGGTGCTTGCATCTGTCACAAAATCCACCTCATCAGCCTTGTGAGGACGGTCATCATCACTTTCACCACCAGAAGACGAGTAGCTCAAACCAATGCCCTTGGCATTTCTCTTCTTCTCATCTTCACTTTCATAATCATCATCTCGAGCCCATTTAGAGGCTGGGAGGACAGGATCATTTTTCTCTTTCTTAGTGAAGGCTTTCAGTTCAGGCTGGGGAATAGGGAGGGCCGCAGCTGAAGTTATAGAGCTTCTACTTTGTGACTGCGTATCATCATCTCCATAAACATTCCATCCTGACATGCCAACTGGCTCCATGTCAGCATCCATTTCTCTCTGAGCACTAGAAATTCTTCCAGAACTCAAATGCCCCTGTGCAAATTTTAAATCATCATCTAGTTCATACCCTCTCTGCTTTTCTGCCTCCTCCAGATCCAGTAAACGTGCAACCATCATTTCCCTACCACCAACAAGAGACAGGCCATTATGTCTGCAACGCCTTTCCAGCTCAGCAAGAGGAAGACTCATTAGCTCCTTTGTAGCTGCTCCTTTTCCCATGGCCAATGCAGCATCTTGGTTTGCCTTTCCTCCATAACTCGTATCTTCAGATCCATTCTTTTTTTCTATTTCTGGGGCATCACCACAAATGGAATGAAATGGTATAACACCAGAGTTACTAGACCGAAGGAATGTAGCCCGTAATCCATTCACATATGCATCTGAAAAGAGAAACCAGTCTGACCATACTTGCAAGACTTTCATAACTCGTTCCTGGTAAAGCATAGATACAGTATGACAAAGGGGACTAAAGCAGAAAATAGAAATTATAATTTTATGATGAAATCTATCACATGCAGCTTACCTTAAGGGCCTCAGCAGTAATTCTTCCAGTGATACTCCGATACAAGTCATTGAAGCTCTCCATTATGTCAGGTAGAGTAGCTTCAAATTTGGTTCGATAAGCCGATGCATTTTTCACAGGAGCGCTACTATTATGAAGGACGTCAGAGACAAGCATGAGCCTCGCAACTTTAGTTGGAATAGGTGTTTCTTTAAGTGTCAAAGATTCCGTCAGAACCTCAACTATCTGCAATTAAAATGATGTAACACATGAATTAAACATCTTTAGAAGTTTCTATTACCATAGGAAGTCTGAAGCCCTTTCCTCAATCATAAAATTATAGTTCTCATGTTCTCTTCTCCGCAATTTGCATTTATTTTTAAATCACTTTTTACTGAATATCGTTAGAAAGAGAAGATCCAATTAGAAATAATCCACAGAGAAAAATCAAAGAACATATAACAGCTGGAATGAAAATACACAAGTTTTCAAGATTAAAAAATAAATAAATATAAGATGAATACAACTGATGGAGAATGATATTCTTTTGGTGTCACACTTGGTGTTCACATGAACGGATATGAATAGTGACAGAGATGGTTAAGTTCTTTCTATTCAGTCGAGTTTTCCCAATTAGAAAGGGATTTAACACAAGTTATCTTGTCCTTGTTATTTTATTTAGAGCTCAAGTTTATTGGGGAATAAGAATCCTTATACAGTAAGATTATATTCGTATTTTAGAAATTTAGTTAGAGTTTCTATGACTTCAATCTTATATATAACTTAACATTTTACATATATACTTACGATTTTCAACGTTCTCATAAATAAGAACAGACAGATTTTTCATGCATGAGACCTTATCTAAGAGAGATTCTTTAATGCTTAGGAGAGAAATAAACTATAGAAATGATTTGTCGAAGCACATTGGTGTCATTCCTATAATTTTTTTTCCCAACCTTATTTTATAAATGAAAATCCTATATTCTATAACAACTAAAAGATTCCGGCAGCCCTAGGTTTATAATTATCAAATTGCCAGAATGTATTCCACCTATCCTACACCAACTCATTAAGTATAGAAATGAGATTAATAGCTCTGATATTAGGCACCTCTCCAGCAGCATCAGCATTGTCCAAGGAAAACCCCATAGCCTCCCTTATCTGACTTCTTTCTAGTGTTAATGCTCGAAGCATATCCTCAAATTCATCCCTTTGTTGATCAGTGAGTGTTCGTTCTGGATCAACACGCTGCACAATTTAAAGTAAGAATTTTTAATTCTGAAGCAACCCCCTACGAAACACTCTTTTAGACATCACAATAGATCCATTAAATACAGACCCTGCTTCTACCAGCTGCGTATGTACTGCCAAACTCCTTTTCATGATCTGGGCTTTTTGCTGTGGGCAGCGGAGGAGGAATCCATCTGCAGAAAAAATAATACCAAACGAGAAAAAAACCATTAAACTACTGTGGATTTCCGCTACAAGTTATTCACACAAATGTGTCTTTCAAAGTAATGCACCATGGTAGACAGTTGGCGAAGTATACCTGCCACTACCAGTTATCATGATAAAAGGCTCTGTTCTCCACCTTCGAAGCGTATCACCCTACATCTCCAAAACAAACTGAATTCAGTGCCGGACATAATGTTTTGACCAAAACAAACCCCCTAAATAAGAAGAGAAATGGTTCCAATATTTCCACAATAAAACAATTGATAAGGGCAACATTTTATCATGAACTACAGATATTGTGTTGTTTTACCATCATTACTGACTCCAAGAGCAAAACTGATTATCATACAAGATTCATAGGATGTACCTGAGCAAAAGAATAGAGTCTCCAAACATAGTATGTGTGTTCCTTACAACCAAGCTCAAATAAGAAGTTGAAAAGAGAATTTCCACGACCCCTTTCCATAATAGCTTGTTCAAAAGCACACCCTCCATCCAAAACATACAAGGCCATCGTATCAATCACATGGCGAAGATGTTCATCATCCGGTGGAACCACCATTATATCAGGAACATTGGGAGTAAGAACCTGGAAATTAGAACTAAGCCATTGACCAAAAATGTGGTACAAATAATATATGAATTTTACAGGCACAACAAATTCTAGCAATGAAAATACTAAATCAGAATCACACTCTGTCATGTATATTCAATGCAGGCAAATAAACAGATGAATCCTTTTATTATACACCAATATTACCACTGTTACCATAAATTTTAGAGGTGACATATTGCTTTTGCTTATAAATTTGAAGGGTGAGATTATGAGTCAAATTAAAAATCCACACAAATCTTAATGTACAACAGTGAGTTAAAAGGTATCCCTAAATGAAATACTATTTAATTATAAGAATTGTGCCAGTCATCCCAATTTCACAACATAAAAGCTGAAGAACTTCAATTACAACAAACAGATGTATAGGTATGCAACCTACCAATTCAGAATTCTGATTTGGGACAGAAGTGACCGGTGGGCCTGATGGGCCAGAGAGAATAACTGTGCCTCCCTATCAAACAATCAGATTAGACATTTCAGAGCCAAAAGAATAATCAGCATACAGCATTTCGTTGGAGATAGAAAACCATATATGAAAAATGAAAACATATCCACATCATTCTTCCAGGCCTAAATCATTGTACTCGCATCATACGCGCTAATCTCATTTATGTAAAAGAACTGCCAGATCAATCTTACATGACTTATTTTTTCACAGTAAACATATCACACCTCTTTACTCCTGATGGCCATTTGCCCAGGTGGAGGAGCAGGTAGCGCTTGTGATGGAAGAGCTACAGATTTACCCCATCCAATTTTCAATTCATACTCATAAACAACAACACCTGCAAAAAGATTTACATGACTCCATTACCATTTCAACGTGAAAATTTGTAAAAAAGGCTCTACCAGAGCATAGTATCCAGCCAAATCAACACAGAAGTGGGTATCCATTATACTAATAAAGCCGCACAAAAGCATAACACACATTACAGTCATCTGTCACACGATTAGAAAAACCACTCATCACAACCCATCTAAATAGCAAACATGTTCTTCCTTTCATACTTTCACATCCGGCTAAATGTATGGCTCAATAAAGCACATCACTCTTCAATTATGAGGTAACCTTTTCCTGTCAAAAGAAAACAAGAAGCCAAAGAAACATAAAGGGGACATGTTCTTATTACAAAGAAACTCTGCCGGATTATCAAGAGCATCAAAGTTATCTTCAAAAAGATTTTCTTTGAAACAGACCAGCTACCATGAAGCCACCCAGACTAAATGTAAAATTACACAGGAAGTAGAAAACTATAAAAATTAAAAAAGACCTTGCATCTCATCTTTAGCAGCTTGTCCATCAGCCCTGTTCATGAACGCCACAAATCCACAATTTCTTTGTCGCCTCCGCTCCTCTTCTGTCCTAGGCCACATTATCTTTACACTAGCAATAGGCCCAAATCTTCCAAAAGTTCTAAGAAGAAAATTTTCATCAACCTGGGTTGAAAAGAATAATCAGCAACAAATTCCTTTTGCTTATAAAAAATAAATGTCTATTGCTGGGAATAGACAAAAGTTAACATCAAACAGTAATAACACCTTTGGTGAAAGATTTCCAACATAGAGGTTTGTAGTTTGTGGATCACCGTCATCAAATGATCCAGGCAGCTTTCCACTTGGATCAAAACCATCAGGCAGTTCATCAAATCGACTAGAGGGCTGGAAAAGAATAGCAATACCAGTTACTTCACAAGCATCTAGAACAAGTTACAGATCTTTCAAAGACAATATAGAGATACAAAATTTGCAAAGGAAAAAACACTCCCTGCAGCAAAATGTATGTTGTCTTCCGAATCAAACAAAGTTTCCAGACAATTTTGATTAAAAGAGGGGAAAAAACTTACTGTTGAACTTTCATGATGACGCCCATCACGCCAATGTTCACGTTCCTGATTCCGCTTCTCCCTAATCTCATGTTCATGCTTAAGCTCCTCCATAAAATTATCTATATGTCTGGTCTTCCCCTTTTCCTTGTCTCTAGGCCTTTCCTCCTCCTTCTGCAAGCGGAAAGCACTTCAGTTTAAAGATGCACACTACAAGAGGAAATGCAAGAAAAATAGCACAAGATACTTGCATTTATATTGAAATACTAACCTTCTTCTCAGATTCCTTTCCCTTGGCAGCCATTGGGGGAGGTAAGAAAGATGGAACATACCTGCAGGAGTGTGACATCAACATAACTTCCTTGGTAGCCAGTCCAATACAAGTTTTGCTGTTGCAGCCAATATTAATAATAGTTGACCAATATTTAACAACGGACAAGCCTCGTTTTAACTTATCATCATTCTCATTGTAACCACTCCTTTCTGTTGTTACAGTAATTAACCACTCCTATAATGCATCACTTATAACTTTCGATCATCTTTTGGAATGGGTGAGATTGGATTAGTCCAATTCAATTGAATCCCACAAATTAGATTATATTGCATTTAGATGTAGGTATTGTGCAGGTTCAATAATGATTTTCAAACCAGGCAGAATGTCACCAAGTAAAATACACATAAAAGCAAGCCCACACGTAAAATGTATATTCTCGATGACATCATTTTCTCTATACAGCTTTAAAAAAATTTAAACCATTTGATTCCACCAATCAACCAAACAAAATAATCAAACGCTCTAAGTTGATAAATAAGTTCATTAACAATATGTTCAAAATCAAATGCAATCCTATTCGTTTTATTTGTCAAAATCAAAAAATGTTAATTGAGGGCTTGATAGCATCTAAAGATGCTCGTAGCCTGTGTATACTAGTAAGAACCAATTACATAAAGAAAAGTAATCGTAGGAATAAATAGGAAATCATATAAAGTCCAACTTTTCCTCATATAGATATGACTTTCCTAATACTTCCCCTCAAGCTGGAGCATATATATCATAAGCTCCAAGCTTGTTACATATAGACAATCTCAATGTCAAGAAAATCCCCATCTTCAACCCTACAATCTCAATGTCAAAAAAATATTTTAGCGAACCAAGGTCCTTTGTCTAATATTTTTTGGCTACTCCATAAAAATAGTCTCCTCAAAGTCACCATGAAGGAAAGCATTTTTTACATTGAGTTGATGAAGGGATCAATTATGTGTGGCTGCCAACATAACGTAAACACGAACAAATGTCAATTTAGGTACAGGAGAAAAGGTTTCAATATTATCCATACCATACACCTGTATATATCCCTTAGTTACTAGTTGAGCTTTTAAACGATTAATCGTGCCATCAAGATTAACCTTAATGTTGGAACACCCAATGGCAACCCACTACTATCTAACCATGTGGAAGAGTAACGAAGTCCCGTGTATTATTAGCATGCAAAGCCAACATCTCTTATTCCATGGCATGTCTCCATCCAAGGTACTCAAAGCTTCTAAAACAGATTTAGGAACAGGTATAGAAGACAAAGTGGACACAAAAGCAATATATGATGGTGATAATGAGCCATAAGAAACAAAGTTTGAGATAGGGTGAGATGAGATAAGGTGAGATGTAGAAGAACTTCCATTATAGAGAGCAATTAGCCAATCAAGGTCATCATATGGTGGAATTGAATGACAAGCATGTATCTTCTAGTCGTACTTCCTCATGAGTGCATTGTAAACCCACAAATTAGGACAAGATAGGTGTTCCAGAGGAGTAGGTTAGTGCATGAGCAAGCTCATAAGTGGTAGAATTAGGAGTTGGGGTAACATAATTATGAGTTGTTTGGGTAGGAACAAATGGAATTGGTAGACACTCATCAGTGTGAATAGAGACAAACTTAGTTTAAGAAAAGTAGGGTGTGCCTTCAAAGAATATAACATCAACAGACCAAGAAAAAAAAACAATTTAAAGAAGGGTCAAACATTTGTTCCCTTTCTAAACACAAGAGTACTTAAGAAAATTGCATTTTATAGCTTTTGGATCTAATTTATCCATGCCAAGTTGAAGCTGATGAACAAAACAAACATAACTAAATATCTAAGGAATAATAGGAAAAGGATCTTGGTAAGGAAAAAGGGTAAAAAATGGAGTTTTACCAATCAACACAAAAAATGGCATTCGATTGATAAGAAAACATGCAATGACTATAGCACTTCCCCATAAACTTTTGTATACAATCATGTGGATTAACAAGGCATGAAACATTTCGACAATGTCTTGGATTTCTCTCTCAGCTAACCCATTTTGTTAAGGAGTGTGACGGCAAGAACATGGGATACTTATCCCAAAAGAAATCTCATCATGCCCACCTCTATCACAATGTGTGCAGTGAAGCAATGACCTCTACCACATCTTCCTCGATTACCCACATGACCTCCTTTCACTTGTACGCCAAATTGTGCCACAATTACTAACTTATCAAAGTTTTCTCTAGTGGACTCTCCTTAGCCATAGAACAAGAGAGCCTAGAGTATCCTCCAGCTAAGGATGGAAGGTCTACTCCTAGGATTTGCACTCATACAGGTTCAAACTTAGGTTTCCATCTTGCCCAAAATATCATAATCACCAAGTGCTCCCTTTGGACTTGAATCTACTTAACATTAGACGTAATCGAAAATAGAGAATTCAACTCCTCAAATGCACATTTCACTTTCCCAAAGTATTGAATCAAACTTCCTTCCTATTTAGACTGAAACAACTCCATAGAGATATAACACGTGCGAAGCATATTGCTAGAATAAAGAAGCTTAGCATAGTCAGAATTCAACTTCTCAAATGCACGTTTCACTTTCCCAAAATCAAACTTCCCTCCTATCTAGACTGAAACAACTCCACAGAAATATAATACGTGCGAAGCATATTGCTGGAATAAAGAAACTTAGCACAGTCACAAGCTTGCCTACAAGTAAAATAAGATTGAGATTTAAGATTCTATGGAATCGAAAGGATACGTAGTAATTGTTCATCATCACCTTGCAAGTTTTCCAATATCTTTTGATAAATTGGGGAATCAAATGTGAGGTGGGATAGCTTTCTCTTACCTCTAAAGAACAATTCTACATTCTTAAACTAGAAAGAATAATTGTTACCATTAAAGCATTGTTTGGCGATTCGCATATTGGAAGAACCAACTGTTGATACAGTTGTTAGGAAACTCATCAATGACGTATTGCTGGAGTCTAGCATCCTTATGATATATGTGAAAAACTTTATCACCAACAAATGCTAATAACACTCTTGACGATGTTCCGATACATACGAAAGACTACACTACTATCAAGATACCCAAGTTCTAGTTGGTTTAGACATAAAACAAGACCAAAACCCTGTTAACGATTTGTTGTCGGTGGTTGTCGGACGACGGAGAGTGGGTGTCATGCACTTTACTAGTTGTCAACACCTCCTGGTTGTTTCTATGCATTTGGTTTTTGGTTGTGGTCAGTGGAGGTAAGAGTTTTGGACAAGTCAGAAGGTTTTATAATAAAAGGTTTCGAAGATTTGGGATTAAATTAGCTCTAATACCATGTCAAAATCCTTCCTTCTCCGCAACCTCCTCATTTCAAGTATGGTCCTTAATTAATCAGTCTCTTTTGCACTGGTATTTTCTAGGTTATGTTGGGTTTTCTGAAATTT
>JANSVA010000009.1:6764127-6776595 GCA_025504915.1 Erythroxylum reticulatum | reverse complement strand
GATTCTAAGGAGCTAATTCTAGGGATTCTAACCATTATTCCTGATTTATGTTCACATGTAACAGACATTTACAACAGATCTAAACGGGTTGGACCATGAAAGGTTTCTAAGAGGTACACGAGAAGAGCAAACTTTTTGAGGGCTAAGCTCATAGCTTTGTAAACAAAACGAGACTTATGAATACGAACACCAGCTGTAAGGTCATCTCTCAATCCATTAAGAAACATGCCTAAGAGATAATGCTCAGGCCAATTCTTGACCTAAGCAAATCGTTTGGTGAACTCTTGACGGTATTCCTGGACTGCGCCTGTTTGTAGGATGCCACAAAGGTGCTCTTTAGGATTTTGAAATTCCATCGGCCCATAATTTTCTTGCAACGCCTTGACCAGTTCTTCCCAATACAAGATGTTCATTCACTATTGATCTAGGCAAAGAGATCAAGAACACCCTCCAAATATATGGCATCAATATTAACTGATGCAAAAGAACTTAAAGTTTATAAGAGAAAGAAAGATTAAAGATTAATAATCAATCACAAGCTCCAATTTGGTGGGACAAAGATTGAGAATTGAGTTGATCAAAGATAAAGGCCGAAATCCATATTATGTTAGGATTCCTTATTAGATACGAAGTAGTAGTGTTATAGTATTCTATTATGATATCCTAGTTCTTTAGGACTTAAAGAATTTTTATTAGAATATGATTTAAATTAGAAATCCTTTTCTTACTAGAATAAGGATTCTAAGTATATATGTACTTCGCCCTTCATTAATAACAAGCAATCTGGAATTTTTCTAGAAACTTTGAATTTTCAGCTAGAAGGTGTGATGCTTTCTTTTAAGGTTGATTCTTAGATCCTATGAGTGATTCCTAATTCCCAACCTTCTTTATGTTTTTTCCCTAAATTCCAACAACCCTAACCCAAATTCCAGCCACCTTAAACCTACATTCTAGCCATGTTGAATATTCCAACCGTATTAAACCCAAAAATCCTAAGCGTAAAATTCCAGCAATCTAACCTTAAATTCCCAACTATACAAAATCTGAAATTTCTACATTCCTAGCCAAAAATTCAACCTTGAAACCTAATATTCCAGCAGCCTAATATCATCCACACATCCTAATTAGCTTTTAACAACTAGTTCATAATTCTTCTATTTGTCCTACATCAATTTGGTATCAGAGCTTTGGTTCACGATGGCGATACGTAGTGGAAAGGCATATAGAGTAGTATTCAGCGACCAGGAGCGAGATGAGATACTTCTACGAGTTATAAAGACTGACCTTATTGATCCTCGATCACAAAGTGCTCCAAGAACTAGCCTAGAAAATAATACCAAACAACAAACTACATTGATGGTGAGGGAGGAGAAAGTGATTTCCAAGATGATGATGCTAACATTAATCAACAACGAATGGGGTTTTGAAATCAATGCCTACCCAGAGATCTAAGACAAAGAAATCAACCAGCAGCAAGAGGCCACGATAGAGTTGAAGCCTACAACAAACTTGATGACATTACTAAAAGAGAGTTTATGTTGAAGCCCCTGATTTTGTAGGAAAGATGGATCTACACCTATTTTTAGATTGTACAGCCACAATGGAAGATTTCTTTGACTGGTACCACATGTTAGAAGATGAAAAAATTCGATTTGCAAAAATGAAACTAGTTGGACACGTTAAAATCTGGTGGAGATCCGTCGAGGATAAACTTTAAAAAAAAAAGCCAGCCAACAATTGTTGATTGGGAGAGATGAAACTGTGTCAGAAAAATACTTACCATTTCATTATCAGGAAGATCTCCAAGATCAACTCACGACCCTTAGACAAGGGATTATCTTTGTAATTGAGTATACGGAAATATTTGATGAATTTTCTATTCGATGTGAAGGATGGATTCCGAACAACTTCTTATATTTTACTACAAAAATGGCTTAAAGGCAGAAATTTGCAAGGAGCTAATAATGCAAAGGATTTACAGCCTTGAAGATGCTTATCACTTTACTTTAAGAGCAGAACAATGCTTAGGACAACAAGCTCAAAAGTTTCGAAGTCAAGCCGAAGAGTTCAACATGAAGAGAATTACGATGGGACAAAACTTTAGACAAGCACCTAATTCATCAAAATCTACACCACCAAAAAACTAAAAAACTTCTCAAGGAGCTGAATTTAAAGGCAAAGCCATTGCTGAGACTGCGATGAGGGGAGGCAACAATGACAAGAAGTGCTTCCGATGCAACAAGAGGGGCCACTATGCCTACGAATGTCCTACTAAAGCTTTGCATATGATGGGAGAACAAGAAGAGGAAGAATCTGATGAGTACGTGTGTAAGAACAAAGTGAGAGAAGAGTTGGAAGCAAACTCCAGTGATGAACTAGCTAGTCCTATATTAACATAGTGAGACGACCCCTAAAGTCGAAGAACAAGCAGAATGGCTTCGTACTGCTATTTCCTTTACTCAAGTTAGATGCGGAGATAAAGTATGCAAGCTTATCATTGATGGAAGAGGCAGTATGAACATGGTATCAAAGAACATGGTTAAGCGATTGAATTTACTAACGGAGAAACATCCAAATTCCTACAAAGTTGCTTGGGTTGATGATAGTACTATACTAGTTGCTCAAAGGTGTTTCGAGTCTTTCAACTTAGAAATATACGAGGACTTTGTTTGGTGTGATGTCATTCTTATGAAAGTATCCAACATGTTACTTGGGTGACTATGAGTTTATGATCAAGATGTGCAACACTTCGGAAAAGCTAACACCTATCATTTTATATTTCACAGAAAGAGGATAGTTTGAAGCCTATAAAGGGAGAGAAGGTAGAAAAACATAACAAAGTGGATTCTTTGACAAACCCTAAAGCTGAAACAACTAAACTAGAGGTTGAAACGCTTGAATAACAGGATGAAACCCTTGAACAACAAATTAAAACACAAGGACAACAGGTTGAAACATTCAAGCAACATGTTGAAAGAATCATATAGTAAGCTAATATAACAAAACAAAGGGATGAAAAGATTAACCAGCAACTACGTAGGGTTCTTGAAGCTTGATAATTCAAAACTTGATGATATCCTTGGTGTTGTTGATGGAGATTATATTGTCATGGATAATGAAGAAGTAGATTGAAAGAAGATACGAAATTAACTTATAGGAATATAAAGGAGAAGCTATGAATGCACTTTCAAAATCCAACAAAGACAAAAAATTAAAGGATCTGACTACAAGAAGCAGCAATAGGTATGTTCTTGATCACTATGTTGTAGAGAAGCCATGTGTTTTAGTTATGAAACTGTTTGCAAATATGTTGGTCAAGACTTATGATGTTGTCTATATTGCTAAAATTTTCTTTAAAGAGGTTGTACGTCTCGATGGATTACCTTTAACCATCATCTCTGATCGTAAAGTTTAGGAGATATTTTTGGAGAACTTTATGGAAAACATCAAAACACTAGCTTCAATCTTCAAGTTCGTTCCATCCTGAAACTGATGGACAAACAAAGATAGTGAATAGAAGCTTGAGAGACTAGCTAAGATGTTTAGTTGGAGACAATGTGAAAAATTGGGACCTAATTCTACCCATGGCAAAATTTGCATACAACAGTTCTATAAATAGGTTTACTGTTAGCACTTTCGAGATAGTTTTAGGAGTTCAACCAAGGAAGTCTATTGATCCAAACTCCCAATATCACTTTGTCATCAGTTCTTCACGTACCTTGTTTTCCTATTAATCTTCTCTCTGTTAGTTCTATCAAAGATCTTAATAACAAAGTTGAATTTTTTCTTGACTATTATGTTCCTCAGAAACACCATACAGGGCAAAGGACTCAAACTGGTAGATTGCAGGATGACTCATCTGTCTTGGAAGAAAAGCCCATGACAGTTGCTCATCAAACATCTCTTAGAAATGATGTGATCAATAAGGAAATTCTACAGAGGCATTGGCGGTTAGGAAATCCTTCGTTTAAAAGAACTTCTTTTAATTCTTTGTTTTATGAAGCATGTGAACTAGCCTAACACACGAGAAGTTCTTATTATTTATCTAATAATAAAAGTTTTGTTCCTTTTATGAAAATTCGCTTCGATGTTTCGGGTCTTACTCAAAATCCCCTATCTTTTTGTCCATAGATGGTTTGTGACCTTTATTGATGATTGTTGCAGAAGATTAACTTGAGTTTATTTGATAAAAGTTAAGAATGAAGTGTTTTCGTGCTTTCAGTCGTTTCATAAAATGATTTGTACCCAACATGATGCTAAAGTTAAAATCTTAAGATCTAATAATCGCAGTGAGTATATGGATGGAAAATTTCGTGCTTATCTAAATTCCTATGGAATAATATATCAAACTAGTTGTGCCTATACTAGTGAGTAGAACGGAGTTGTGGAAAGGAAGAACAGATATATTCTAGAGGTAGCTCAATCACTCATGTTCACCATGAATCTTCCAAAGGGATATTGGGTTGATGCTGTCATTTCAGTTGTCTATCTTATTAATAAAATGTCACTTTGGATCTTGAATTTTAAAAGAAAATTTTGCAAGGTAAAAGTTCATATGTTGTACCTCCAAGAATATTTGGGTGTATTTGCTTTGTTCATGCTCGGAATGTAGGCAAGTTGGAGCTTAGAGCGTTGAAGTATGTGTTTGTTGGATATTCTCCCACACAAAAGGATATAAGTGTTATCACCTCTCGTCTAAGAAATACTTTGTAAGTATGGACGTCACCTTTTTGGAATGTGAGCCCTATTGAACCATACATCAAACTCCTCTTCAGGGGGAGAATGAGAGCGAAGAGGTGTTGCTTGATAATATAATCTAGTGAGAAAGAACAGTTCAGGAGGAGAAAACTAGTGTGATTTAGGAGGAGGAGAAAAATAGTGTGATTCAGGAGAATAGATGTAGGCGCCTCAAGACAAGAAAAGACAAAAAAAGCCATCATGCAGTCTATGCCATCCTCTTCCTCCGAAAACATTGGTGAGTTAGAATATGATTTGCTTGATGATTTATATAAGCCTATTGCTCTTTGGAAAGGTGTTGGAACTTGCACTAGGCACCCAATTTCTAACTTTGTTTCCAATGACTTACACTATAGAGTCTTTGTCTTGTCTATTTCCTCTATGTCTATTCCACAAGATTGGAGAGAAGTAATGAAAAAAGTCTAATGGAAAGAAGCTATGGTTGAGAAAATGAAGGCCCTGACAAAAAATGAGACATGGGAACTCGTCACTACTCCAGGAGGAAAAAAGACAATTGGCTGCAAATGGGTATTCACAGTGAAGCATAAGCTAGATATTATTGAGAGATATAAGGCCAGATTGGTAGTTGGAGGCTTTACTCAAACATATGAAATGGACTATCAAGAAACCTTTGCTCTTATTGCTTACTCTCTTTTGCAGCTAACTTAGATTGAGACTTACAACAGTTTGATGTTAAAAATGCTTTCCTTCATGGGGATCTGGAGGAGGAGGTGTATGTAAATTCCTCCCGAGTTTGAAGATGAGAAGGCAGAACGGAAGGTTTGTATTAGGCTAAAGCAATCACCTAGAGCATAGTTTGAATGAAAAGTTTAGTCAGGCCATGATTTCCTTTGGTTATCATCAGAATAATGCAGATCATACCCTATTTATCAAGCATTCCCAAGGCAAGATCACACTTCTCATTGTCTATGTTGATGACATTATGGTAACAGGAAGTGATACAGAAGAGATGGTTAGGCATGATGTACGAAAACCATACTTGCAGGCTGATTGGGATAGATCTCCAAATGATAGGAGATTGAACACTAGTTACTATATGCTCATAGGAGGAAACCTAGTCACTTGGAGAAGCAAGAAACAAAATGTAGTTACTAGATCCAGTGTGGAAGCTAAGTACAGAGCTATGGCACAAGCTGATGAATGAGTTACAATTAATGGATGGAGGAAGTTTATCCCTCTACTGTGATAAAAAGCTGCCATTAGTATAGCTCACAATCCTGTTCAACATGATAGAATTCACACAGAAATTGACCAACACTTCGTAAAGGAGAAACTTGTGAATGGCTCCTTACACTTATCCCATGTGGGGTCTAATGAATAACTAACAAATGCTTTCACTAAAGGATTCTACAAGAAGCAATTTCACAACCTTGTTTGCAAGTTGGGCATGTGTGATATCTATGCACCAACTTGAGGAGAGTGTTGACTAGAGTTATTTCCGTGTATATATTTAGGAATAATATCTATAGTGATCTCTTCCTATAATTGAGAAATCTCTCCCTATAATTGGGACATTTGATAGCTAAAATATCTCCTAGACCTCTTGTATATATATGCTAGAAGTCATATGTACAAGATTAAGTTCAATTGTTTTCTTCACTTATTTTTCCTTCTAGAATAAGTTTTTAAGGGAGGTGTTGTATAAAAAATTCATAAAGTATCTTGATATACTAAAATTCTTAATGTGGATAGAGCTATTTACAAATCACTACTAGCTAGAAGATAGACTCCCAAATGATGGGCATTCTGAATATCTATCAAGCGTTGCAAGCTATGCATACCATCCATATGCAGAAGATTTTATCTAATTCTCAAACAAAGTCAACTGGGAAGTTGTGTTGAAAACAATCATTGCCCAAAAATTTTTCACACACAACAAACTACATTTGCAACAAATTCTCATATTCCTGGTAGACTAGTCCAAGATAAAGAAACAAAGTCCATTAACTTCTACCCATGATTTAGTATCCAGATTACGTGTTGAGCCACAAAATTATTGTTTGAAATTGAAAGGAAATATAGAAGAGATAAAACTCTACCGCATCAAATAAAAAGAAATAACAACACAAAAGCAATATAACTCACCCAGATAGGTTTTCTAGACAACGTATGAGCACCGACAGTGGTTTGATCCTTAGGAGCCCTATTTACACAGACGTATAAAGTAACACTATCAGCCAAGTACAGTCAATAACTCATATAAAACCAAGAAAACTTCTAATGCTTGAATAATAGTAAACTGTAAAGCTACTCACTATCTAGTGGGAAAATACAACTAAGGCAAAATAGGAACATCTGTATGATAAGCAATTATATTTAAAAGATGCAAATTTCATTACTTACATTATTACAAAACCACCACTGACTCTACTCCTCCATAGATGGCTCCTGCCAATACTCACTCGGTGCATAACTTTACTATTCACTTTAGCCTTAACTGAATTCAGTAAGTATGTTTAAATATCAAATTTTGTTTAGAAAACTCATAAAAATGTCTGTTAATGTATCTAGACTAGCAGAATAGGCATTATAGAGGTTGAGATCACTACATCTTACCAGGGAAACCATTGATTCTCTTGGCACTTTCCGAACTTTCATTATTTTCCTACATGCACAATGAAGTTAATTAAGAATAAATTTTTAAGACTTCAAAAATCAATTGGCTTCTGTTATGAAAGTTTAACAATATTTTCTTTTCTTCATTCATGCAAACAAGATCACAACCTTTGCATTCGTTGTATCTGCCTGGTTCATCCTCTTTAAAATGGGTAGTGACTTCCTTCATGAGGATATGAATGAAGAAACATCAACAACATATACAACAAATGTACTAAAAATATTCAAAGTGATATATATAGACTCATGCCTCATTAATGGAAGCGAACTCTTTGAATTCCTGCTCATGAAACATTAGTTATCATTCAACAAATAATGTGGTTCAAACCAATTCTCATCAAAAATAAAATACTAAATCTTTTCTAAGAATTAATATTTTTGAAAATGATAGATAGTCAATGAAAATGCAAATACCTGCCATTGTCAAATATGGATTCACAACTACTAATCTTAGTATGGACTCTCTGATTATCTGACCGGGGCTTTATGTTTTTGAGACCTGCTATTTTCAAGACCAATAAGCACCTAATGCACTCATCGTTTAAATTCACAAGAATAAATTAGGACAATTAAAATACCTCTTTGTGTGGAATGGGCACCAGGAAAGCTTTTATTTGAAGCATCCTTTATGCTTGGCTTATTTGGGAATAAAAAAGAAGAAATGTTTAACAATTATGTGATTGTGAGTAGTATAATTACAATGGCAAGAATAGGAAATATTGAGAAAGTTGCTCATGACACCAAGGCTTTGTGCATTGAACCAACATATTGGGGAAGATTGAAATTCATAGATAAGTACATAGGAGTAGATCCTATGAATAAACCTTATAATTTAACCATAATCAAGCCTTTAAAGGAACACATAAAATGCCTTGTTGATGAAATAACTTTTAAATGCCTTTAGATAATGTTGCTTGACATTCTATTTAATGAATCCTAGTTAGATCAGAGCTCCCTTTAGTTTTATGTTTATCCTAAATTAATCTACTAGTTTTGGTTCTAAAAGTTCATACCAAAGAAGTCTACCAAAAGATCAATAAGAATTGGAAACTCTATTTTAATTTTTTTAAGAAGAAAATTCGAAATAAAATCCAAATTTGATTAGTCTAATGACAATCTACATTCTTTTCATATTCTCCCTTAGAACTACTAATTTGACTATCACATACTAGATGAAAAAGTTCTTTTATAGCATTCATGACTTTTCTTCTAGAAAACATTCATTGGTCACCCACATACAAATAGTCGTGCATCAAAAGAGTAACGTTTCTACCAAGTCCTAACTAGTTGATGCTGGACCAATAGATAATAATTAATTTTGCCAAACCTGTAACTATAAGTTTTAGTTATTTACATGAAACATTTATATTAACAATAGTAATCTCATTTCAGCCACATATTAAATTCCTTTTAAGTTAAGATTCATATTTAGATTCTTTTCTACTTAGCATCGTATCTATTGTAGGAATTTATTTATAATTCAATAACTATTTGTAAAACCCAATTTTGCTTATTGATTAATTGATATTGGAGTACTTCACTCAATTCTTGTCTCTTGTTATCTCTTTTGTTTCCCTATGTTTTTCAACTTCTAAGCTAGTCTAAAGTTCTATGTTTTCTGTTTAGCTTAATTCTTGTTAATAGGACTTGTGTTCCATCAGTGTTTCATAGCAATAATGCATGTTATAAATGTTCATTGAAATAAGGAATAAGTCATATAGTCCGTTTTAGAAAAACATAGCTTCCAAACATACAAAAGTTATTTAGCTTTTGATTATGTACCAGTACCAATGATGACTTTCTTGAAAGATTTGCAGCCATATAACTTTTTCTAGCTGAAGTCCTGAAAATATAAATGACAAAGAGAATAAGAAACTAAACCACTCACAAAAACAAGTGCAGGATAACATATAATTATCTTATTTTTGGTACTAACCTGAAAAAGTGAAATGAGTGCGTGGCTTAGAAAGCTTTCTACATGACGTATGAAGTATTAAGATAAAAGGGAAAAAGAACTAGAAAGGAAGTAAATAGTTCTATCCATCATGTTCAAAATTCAAGAAAAGAAAATTCCTTTCGTTTGGTTCTCCCATATTTATATCAGTATAGCACAGACTATCTTCCAAACAGTAACAATTTCTTTCAAAGTTTTACAATCAAGGAGCCATTTATCTACCAATCATCTTAAGAAGAGACAAAGTGAAATTTGATGCTTGAATATTACAAATGGCATCATAAGACAGGAACAAAATGTAAAATAGTACTCTTGCCAACTTAAGTCACCATGTCATGTACAGAATCACTTACATTGGTTTAGAGCCATTAGATGTCATATTTTTGGAAAAATTGCTTTGAACATTGCTTACATCAGCCAATGCTTTCCTTCTCACATTGTGATTTACTGAAAAAGCCAATATATAAGTATAACAGAAGCAAATAAAGCAAGAATCTCTATTCTCACATTTTGGGCTTATATCCTACATACTAGAGCCATCATGCTGGCCTTTGACCTTTCCCCCACCTTTTGAACATCCCTGTTGTTCAAATAACAGACAAAAACTAGAGATAAGAGTTTTTAATTTCGACGACTTCCCAAACTTCTCAAAGGAACACCCTCTTCAACTATAAAGAATTAAGGAAGAAATTAAAAATATAAATTACCTTTGGATCAGTTGCAGTGGTCACTGAAGCCACTCTGGTGAATTGTTTAGATATCTTTCTACAGAAAATTTTGTACACTTTTTCAGAAACAAAGCCAAAAGTAAACTAAAAGTTGTCTACTTTACTTTCTGCTTGGTATATGAGAAAATTGAAACCGGAGTATGGATAATTTAACTATCCAAATTATGGTGAAAAAAACAAACTCAATTAAGGAGCAAAATGGTGGAGAAATAACGAAGTTTACTGCAGAGAGATGCACGACCCAGCATCTATTTCTTTAAGACAAATTAGCAAGTACAGACATGTATACATCATACTTATATGTTGAGCTAGTAATTCCCAAATAAGCATTAAATCCGTCTATTGCAAGCTTCATACAAATATAAGGCTACATCCAACATAAATTTCTTACATGCATGCCTGGAGTCCATTCATCTCCTAACATATGTTAATCCAGAGTTCACAGTTATTCATTATTAGGTGAAGTTTGCAAAGTTGCATTCTTATGTAAGCATATTTAATACAAAATGAAAAATGACCATAATGATCACAGTGATTGTATGAAGCATTCACCAGTAACACAAATATGACTTGCACTTACTTTCCAGTCCCATCAGGCTTATCATTTCCATTATCCAAATAGACTTTAAATTTTTGAACTGTCCCTGTCCGAAAAAAGTTGACAAAGAATATAATCAATTGAACAAAATTCCATCAAGTATCTAAAACATCAAAGTGAGACCGAATGCTCCTTTTACCACTGCCATGAGAAAGGGCATCTCCGATGACTCTATTGGTGCCTATGCTGACCTTTCCCTAAAATTTTGGAAAAAAAAAAGTTTAAAGGAAAAAAAAAAGAAAAAAGGAAGTACTGAATTGACAACAAAATATGTGATTATCTCCTACTTTAGCAGCCACCATTCCTTTCCGTTCCTCCAAATGCTAAGCAATGGATTGAAACTCTAGACAAAGATTGCTAGCTTATCAAAAAGAAGGCTAAAAGTTGTCCACAATTCCTTCTTCGCTTGAGCTGATTGCTTAACCTTCATTATGTTTAAAATTTAGTATCAGCACTAACAAATTTTCGGAAGGCAATCATACAAATAGGAAAGCAAGAAAATGAATAATAAGAGTTGCCATATCTACCATAAAGAAACAGAAATCATAAAAAGTGGAAAAAAGAAAAAGTCGTTGATTCTCTTCCCATTCTAAACCGAAAGTCCATATTTTTCTATCCGAGTTGCATAAATTACAAAATGACACATTGAAAAACAAATCAAAACGGATGGTTCGGCATGCGAAATGGAAACTATGGGTACACTAGATGGCGATCTAACCCTAGCGGACAAACTACAGAAAGAAGAAAGGGAAAAACTAAAAGTGCCTTCTTATCAGAAAAGAAACCCAAACTCACCAATCTATTGAGGGGTGTGCGGTGAATCTGAGACGAGAAGCATCTTTCTCTTAATTGAAGATAAAAGGAACAAGACTTCTTATAACGAAAAAGAAATTCTTACATACAATCAAATGTAAGAATGAGAGACAACGAGTTTGCAAAAAAAAAGAATGAGAGACAACGTTACCGTTGTGAGAATGAGAAAAGTGGGGTTGTTGAGACTGGAGTTACCCTTGCTTTGTTTATAAAAGCTTCTTACTTTTCAAATTTGTTCACATGATCTGTCGTTTGTACCCCTGTATATGGAATGCCTCGTAATTTCAATCTCCGGCTCTCCGGCTCCCTCAACTCTCTCTTATATTCGTTTATATGACTAAACTTGTCCTATAATTATGTAAAGAGCACTTAAATTTTTACAGTATTTCAATGTTACCCTTTTGCGAATCCCTCCATTAATATTGGATTAGGAGAATTAATGACATAATAATTAGAAATCAAGCTACAGCATGTTACTCTTCAGCCTTGATTAATTTCTCGCGGCTTTCCTCGAGCATTACTTTCTATGTTATTGGCAAAGTTGATATTTATTCTTATATGACTATGCAGTATGGTATATTATTTTTATTTCCTTTTTCATTTATGATAGTTTAAACTTTTTCCTTGCTGCAATGGGTTTGACTTAAGTTTCATCACTAGTTTCTCTTTTGAGATTTTACATGCCCTTATTAAGTATATAATACTAAGGACGAACACGGAATTTCATCCCGCCGTCCAAATGATCCTAAGATTTCATTTTTTTATTCACCGATATGTCTTTCTTCTCTCATATTATATTATAATTTTATCACAATTTTTATTAAATTATTAATTAATTAATTAATTATAATATTATTAATTAGCTGATTAATTATTACATAATTAATTATTAATTATAATATATTTAACACATATAAAAATGTAATTAATTAAATAACTAATTAATTAATTTTAATGTCACTGATGATGATTAAAATATAATTAATTAATTAATTGTGCAT
>JANSVA010000009.1:6721632-6737224 GCA_025504915.1 Erythroxylum reticulatum | reverse complement strand
GTTAGCTCCCTATAGGAGGGCTCTACAATCTCGAACAATCAGGACTACACATCAATGTCTACAAGGTCTCGAACTTGCTGGGCTAAACCTACTTGCTTCAACACCTCCCAGTTGATAAATTGATCGATACTAAACCTTTTGTCCTTCAATCGTTGGTATTGTTCCTCCTGGGCCCTGAAATTGAACAAAAACATTTGTGGCCGCTCTGGGGGCTGAGCTATGGAGAAGGAACCTTCTCCTCGTTGTTTTTATTGGGGGTCTCCTGTGCTTGTCATGACTCAGCATTATGCCTAAAACTTAAAACAAGTTTGAGAACTTTCTAATAAATTATGTGACTATCATTTTCCCCACACTTAAAAATTACTATGCTTACTAAATTATTAAATGTGAAAACACATAAACAACAAAAATTAAAACACATAAAAAATAAATTGCCATAAATAAATAAATACATAAACAATTAAGTAAGAAAAATACACATAAAATTAACAACCTAATCAATGATGAAATTAAATTTAAGAATATTGCAATTAACAAATTAGTCTAACCTAATTGATTAATTACAATTAAACCCTAAAATTGAAATAAAAAACCCTAAATATGCAATTATCCAAAATTGATAAAACTGAACACTAAATTCATGCAATTGACACAAAGCCACTCTTCAATGAATCGTCAAAAACAACCTATCATCATTGATTTCATGAAAAACATCACAAATTAATGATTAATGAGTTGTAATCACACACTGATGTAAGTCAAGTTGAAAATTTACCCCATTCATATGCAATTAACTGAATTAAACTATAAAAACCACTTGATAAAGTGATTATTCAACTATTAAACCACAATTAAGAATTAAATCATACAATTCTCCAAAATCTCCCAAATCACAAAATTAACAAATTTTCTTTAGTAATCTGCAAATAACAAAAAACATCCAATGAATCATGCATAAACAAGTTGAAGAGACAATAAAACTTACTTGGATGTCATTAATTTGGTAGAAAATTGCAAAGAAATGGGTGGTAAAAGTGGAGGCTAATGTTGAGAGAAGAGAGGGAATAACAAAATGACATAATTCAGGGTTTTTAATCTGTATCATGGACTTTGCAAAACTTGAAATTTTTTTACTTACGCGGTCTAATACACGATTGTGTCTCATACTATAAAAGTAAAAAAATTTCAAATTTTGCGAACTTACACTGTTTGGTACACTTGAGTGTATCAATACCAAACCGTGTAAGTCACACTTTTGTGTTCCAAGAGTGTCCAGCCCTTCACAATCATGTGCAACTTCAACAATATGTTAACAAACTTAAAATTTTGCCCTTCTGAGTTATAAACCTTTAACATGCATACTCTAAAACTGAAATCATACATGATTCATGAAGATGCTTAATGTTCTACTCCTAAAGCACATCAAAACTTAATTAAATCCTAATCTAACATGACAATAAGAATGAAATACGTAACATTTAAAGTAAACCTAAGCTAATTCATATGTTACCTCCCATGTAGTGTTTGTTTATCTTCGTTAGCTCGACATAAACTGTATGTTTAACATCATCTTGGATCAATAATCAGCATTGCTTTCACCTTTTTCTCCACAAAGCAGCTTCATATCCTATAAACGAGCCATTTGTCGTAGGATGATCAAAAGGACATAATTGACTAGATTAATAAAACCAATTGTAACATCCCATTATCTCATTTTAAGGGTTAGAATTCTAGAATAGTGTATACGAGAGATTATTGAGAAGTTAGAAAGTACATTTCATGCTCATGCATAATATACCATATACACACACGTGAATATTGATTTTTGCACATTAAAATGATTATACATGCATTCATTAACATTTTTCGGGTATAATTGATTTATAAATGTGATTATATTTAGAATTGTGAATTATATGTGTTAAAAATTGATTTGGAGAGTATATTTATTGACTTAGAATTTTTGGTGAAATTTTGGAAAAATTATGAAATTATGGGTATTTTGGATTAGGAAAAATGTCAAATGACAAGACAATTGATAAATGGTACTAGAAATAAATGTCAAATAGCAGTAAAAATTATTGATATGTGACACTAAGATTTAATGACAAGTGTCATAGAAAATTAGGAGACAATTGGATTAGAATTTGGAGACAAATAGACTAGTTATTAAAAGGTGGTCAAATGGAGACCATAATAAAATGACAAGTGGCAAGTGACAAGTGTCATAACACTTGCCACTCACCACTCACGATACTTTCTTCTTTGAAAGACCAACATCCTTGTCTTTCACTTTTGATTTTTACACTTGTTCTCATCTTCTTCATTCATTTTTATCTCTTCATCTCACGAAACTCAACCCAACTCTCACATGTTGATTTTGTCAAAATCCTACACTACCACTTCAAGATCCTTACCATCTCTTCTTGTTATAAAGAAAACATAGTCTATTCCTCCTTCAATGATGAAGATCGTATGATGCTTGGGACCTAGGGTTAAGTGATGTTTTAAAGAGCTTTTGAGTAAAACAAGTAAGTGTTAAGCATTATTCTTCATGATTTGTTAAATGAAATATATATGATGATGGTTGGTGATAGATTGATAAGATAAATGGAGTGAATCACATGTTATAATGTAATTAAAGAAATGAGCATATAAATTTCTTGATTTTGTATATGTGATGATTAATGATTCATAAGTTGTTGTAGAGATGCGATTATAGTCTATTTTTTATTGTTAATGAAGGTAGGAAATTAATAAATGAATGGATATTTTCATGTTCTATTTTTTATGTATAAAAACGTGGATCATCGGTTGTTTTACAAATGGATTGGATTGATTATTGAAGTTAAAGAAAAGGCAAGTGTAGTTTCTTGAAAAGAGAAGAACTAGGATGAAAGTTTAGAGATAAAGTGATAATGGTGTTTAAAATGTGCTGGAATATGATAGTTGTAACATTTCCACTGGATATGTATTTGTATTTTAGCCATGAATTGATCTGTAGATATCAAAATGGGATGATTTTTAATTTGGATTAAATTAGAGAAATATGGCTACATTTTTCATGAAGACATCAAATTCAAATTCTATTATAAGAGTTTCAAATTTTGACTTGAAGTTGAGTACTGGGTGCAGTTGTAGTTTGAGAATAGTAGGTAGTATTTTGTGTATAACTTGCAGAATACTGAACCAAATTGTATAAAATTGGTGTCGTTTAAAACTTAAGACATATGGAAACAATTTTTTTATAAAATGTATTGCCTAAATACCTCATTTTCTATGTCAAAATGCCCACGCAAAATTGACCCAAAAATCTGTCTTGAGAAAAAACTGGAAAGGCCATCATCATAAGTTATTATTCTTTTATGTGATGTTTGAAACAACAAATGTTAAGATACTTTCCCATGATGAATTTAGACTTGAATGGGACTTGAAATGAACCTAGTTTGAGGTTGAATAAGTTGATAAAGTGTTGGATATGTATAGGTTGTAATTGAGGATATAACATAGTGAAAGGATTGTTAATATCAAGTTTATAAAATCTGGAAATTTATGAGTGTTGTAAGAATAAAAATGTTCTTAGGAATGCTAATATGATTGTAAGGAGATGAGTAATCTTTATCAAGTAAGAATGAATGAGAGTTTGGATATTGTGTGATCATATAATGTTAGAATAACATTGGTGAATTATTAATTGAAGATATTATAATAATCAAGTGTATTAAGCCATAATCCTTAGTGCTTGATTGAGTGATGCACTTGGAATAAGTTTGTATGATTGAGGTGTAAACCTAAGTTCAAATTAGACATATATGAGTTTTGAAGTGTAAATGATCATGAGATGAAAAATTAAAGAAATATACCCAAGATTCTCATTGAGCATGCATTGTAAATAATTTATATACACATTTGTGCATAAAAGAGTACTTATATAATTGTGCAATGTTGTAATATGTGTACATGTGTATTGCATGATATAGAAGAGTGAATTGAGTGATAACATCCAAACGTTGCCAGCTATTTAAGGCAATAGCTATCTGGAGCATCCTATGAGTAACCTAGATGGTCTCACTTAATAAATTGTTTGTTTTAAATTCTGTATTGAATTATTATGTGAATGTGATTGTGTTGATTCCAGAAATTGAATGTCGGAGGCTTTTGATGCATGAATAATATATTGGAAGTGTTCCTTGTATGTGAATTTGACGAAATAAGTGATACTCCATATTATTGTTGAATGTCGAAACAAGATTCGATGAGAAATGTGTACATGAATATGAAAATGAAATCAAGTGACTGATTGTAAATATGTGAATCTGATGCATTTCATTACATGAATGCATGACAATATAAAGGCTGTTGTGACTAGAGTAGCCACAAAAAAAGAGAGCTTAAAGCTTAGAATGTGATAAGAGCCTCTGGCTCAGTTGTAATTGTACCTGATATCTACTAAGGGATATAGGACAATACCTGAATAACCCGATATCCATAAGGGATATGGGCCATTAAAAAGGCACTTGGTCACAATAATAATAAATGAAAGAGAGTCATATGAGCATTTCATATACATTTAATATGTATGTTTGAATGATTGAAATATATTGTTAAATTATGATGAACGTGAAATGTGAAATATGTGATCAAAGTGATATATGATGCTATATCATTATAAGGGAAATGATGTGAATTATGTGATGACATGAACTATTTATGTTATGTGATATGAGTGAACCATCGAGGATGGTTAACTTACTGAATTCGCAAAACTCACCAAATTGCAATATTGACATTTCAGGTATTGAAAGAGGATACTAGTGACAGAGAGACTCCAGAAGAAGTATAATTTTTATACTTTTGGAAAGAAGAAATGGCTCAAAGGTAGGCTAGCTAAGACTGAAGGATTTAGATATAGTTTTTGTATAATTCCTCATGTATGTAGCATGTTAGGTATACAGAGATGTAAACTCTAATTAGCTTTGATAATGTACTTATATGGATGTTTTGTAAAGCTACAATGTACATATTCAATTTTTATGAAATAAAATGAGGAATATTTGGGTTTTCAAATAGTGTGATATTTATCTTATAAATGATGATGCCATGATTAAGTTAGTGTCGTGATTGTTCTAGCATGCCACTCTTATGGGGTATGTATTTGGATATCACTCAGGATGTCGAGTATGTGTCCTGTGAGAGTGGGTTGCTACACCAATAGACTCCATTAATGCACTTTTTAGTGAAAAATGTTAGAAATGTAAGGAATAACAAAACTCCCTGTATCACCTGTTAGCTCAAACAATTTGTCTTTGAGGAAGTGGGAACCCTTCATACTTAAGTTCACTACTAATACTTTGTCATAAGTTTCCTTACTTGGTTCCTCTACCAATTCTTCCTCAACCACCTTTATCCACTCTTCCTCTTTTTCCTAGATAGAGGTTTCTAGCTCATATTCTTCAATTACCTTCTGCCACTCCTCTACTTTCTCTTCTTGGATGGAGATTTCTTGGTCTTCTTCTTGAGGAAGCTCTTCTTATAAAATCACTCCAATCATAAAGCCAACCCTTGCCTTTTTTTTCTCTCTTAAATTCATGTCGTTCGTTTTCATGTGAACAAGGAGTTCCATTAATTTATTTGTAATACTTGTTTCCTCTTCCTCTTCTTCTTTTGAGAGCTCATCTCCATTATTAATGGTGATTGCCATTCCAAATTCATTAGGATTTGTTTCATTAGGACTAGGCAAACTCCCTAGTTGTTTGTTGGATAATATCTTCACCAGCTAATCGATTTGATTCACCATATTTTGTATATAAGCCTCTGTTTCCTGATGCCTTATGTTTGATTGCTGAATAAACTCAGTCATCACATCTTTCAAAGTAGCAGTTACCTCCTAGCCTTCTTAAAATATATGTTTATTCATGAAATCGAATATTGCCTCTTGTTCACTCTGAAACAATTGAAAACTCAAATTAAACTCATCATATATATGTGAAGAAAATCTCTTATTAAAGTCACATTGACTAGTTACTCTCTTGATAAGGCATTCCATTAGTTTATCTGCAATGATTTCTTTTTTTGGAATCTCTTTTTGAATTGTCCCTTCATTCATGAAGCAAACTCTTGTCTTTTCTTCACTTTCGAATTTGTGTCGGTCAGCTTTCATTTCAACAAGGATCTCCATTAATTTATTTTTTAGAGTTGGCTCGTTAATTGGAGGTGCCTAATGTTGTACGTATTTAGTTAGAGCATGATTATTCCATTTATAAGCATAAGAATTGCTCCATTTTGAATTGTATTTATTCCCATATACTGCATTATGAGGTTGATAACACATGTTTGGTCTCCTGTATGATGATGTCATAGTTTGTGGAGACATATTCTTGCTCCTATAAAAATACTATTCACTCCAACCTTCTATTGTGAGTTGTGGCCATGATAATAAATCATAATTCCTACAATAAACCACAAACTTAAGATCAAATAGAGAAATTCAAAAGATAATTAAATTAATAAGCCACATATATAATAAGATACAATAAAATAAAATAAAATAAATACAAAAGAAAAATAAAAACAAAATAAAATGAAATAAAACAAAAATGGTTGGACTAATAGCATTTAGACTTTCCTAATATTAAAGTTCCTAGTAATGGTGCCAAAAATTTGATTGACCTATTTCGTACTAGTCAATATTGTAATAAATTGTAAGTGCATGGCATAACTGTAGCTAATACTGGCAAGTATGGGTTGATCCCACAAAAACTATGAATACTAGTAATTACCCTTCCCTTATTATCTAACGTATAGATTGATTTTAGATTTTTAATTAAAAATAAAAATTAAACAAGTAAAACAAAATAAGTAATAAAATTAAATAGAGAATTCAAGAAGGACTTCGAAATTATCGATATCGAATAATTAGTGTCTAGGTTTCGAATCCCCCTAAACCCATCATACAATTGTTTTGATGATTTATTGGAATGCGGAGACTCTTAGGGTATGCTAGTAGCTGACCTTTAGTCTATTAACAACTAATCGTAAGGTTTCTAATCGAATTACTTAGGTTAAATCTTATAAGATTGTGTTACCGATTTACGAATCCCTCTATTAGGTTTGAGCCTCATTGGGAATATTTATGTTATCTTATCTCTAAGGTTGCAATTAATTCTTTCTAATTACCATGGATCTATTCAAACCTAGGATTTCTCAATCACTACTGAAATCAGATTATGGTCTAATATTTTGGATTACTATAACATAAATAAAAACAGATAATTGGATCGCAACAATCAATCAATCAATCAATTGCATTAACAAAATAATCAATTCATGTTAAGGTATCGAAATAGGGTTCATCTAACTTAAATACTAACTAGATGTTTAACCACACATAATTGAACATAAAATCAAACATACATTGAAAGAAAAAAAAAAGAAAACAACGGGTTCATAATTATAAATCTCTTTGAGTGTCTTCTATCAAGTATTCTTGCGATGTAGAGGCATGATCTTGTATTCCGATGAATTTATTGATGATTCTTTCGTGTTTTTCACTTCTCTAGACCAAAATCTCCCTTTTAGACGTTCTCCACATCTGAAAATCACCTCCCCTCAGTCTCTTCCTTTCATTAGTCGCTGAAAACATTTTTTATATTAAAAACTATGGTTTTGGGACTTATATAGTCTGGTAAACGACCGTGTATGTCCAAAATGCCTGAAAATAACGAAAATGCATGACCGACACTTCCTTCAGATTGTCGATTTTCTATTTTATTTCGCGTTTTCATCCGAATTATTCTCCTTTAAGTTCATGAAAGCAATTATAACCTATAAACACTTGAAGTGCATCAAGTATACAATAAAAGTATAAAATATCAAGCAAAAACGCATTAAATATGAGGTAAAATTATGATCAATTATGCATCTATCAATAACTGTATGGTTTATGCCAAATTAACATACACTATCACTTACATGCTTGTGTAGCTGACCGTGTATAACCATGCAATCTTAATTTTACACTATAGAAGGGCATTTAAAAGGCCAAAAAGGGTATGGAGATATTAAAAAATCAAAAGAAGGCAAATTCTTTTTTCTTTGGAAAGCTATGAGGAGCTAAACTTCATCTTTTTAATTCAAAAGGGATATCAAAGCTGACAACATGTTTGAGCGTTAATTAATCTAGTGATGTTATTCTCAACTCTTTTTTGGAATTGATTTTTAATGTTTTGGATTTATATGTGAAAAGCTTATATAGGCCTACTAAATTATTCATATATGAAATCATTTCAACAATAATCATTATACATCTACTTCACTTATAGTAAAGAATAGTGATGATGACCCATAGTTATTAAAAAAATCTAGTCTTTTTTGTATAATCAAGAATATAATTAATTCATTTTCTCAACTCAAATCAAGTAGTTAGTATTTTAATTAAAATGTTCAATCTTTGACCTTTTCTTTGACGTAATTACAAAAAAAGAGGAAAACAAATGAAAATGGATTAAGATGTGCCACCGTATATTCTCCTACATACGTATAAATTTGATCCTTCCGTTTCTTCCAATATCAAGCAAGCAGGCAGCTAACCTACAGCCGCAGTGCACCAAACTTCTCGTGTTTACTCTGTTTTGACCGTCGGATGATGGGAAAGCCTCGTATACTTAAATAACCGGCAGATTAACAGCTGCCCCAACGCACAGACACGGCAATAGAAAAGCTTCGATCATACTTGCAATCGGAGAGATCCAAAAGTAATCTAATCGGACGGATCTACGTTATTAGGAGGAAATTGAGAAAGAGAAGTAATTTGGGTTTGTGGGGATCGTCATGGAGAAAGAAGAGAAGGCACTAAATGATAAAGACGCTGAAGAAACAGAACCCATTGAGCTTCTTCTCTTTCAAGTTGCTGAATGCTACGCTTATTTGGTAATTTCTTTTTCAGTAGAGTGTAATGTTTTTGTTTGCTTGTTTTGATTTTTGTTTGTTTGTATTTTCTATTTACCTTTTGAGGATCTAGGCCTAGGGACTTGAAACAAGTTATTATGGTTCTGCAGGTGACCTATATGCTTGTTATTACGATATGTAGTAAAATTAGGTGACCTGTGAGCTACGTCATGTCAATGTGGGCACCTTTTGAAATTGAATTGGTTGATAGATTTTTTGCGGAGTCTTATGTTCCTGGATGTTTTCGAAATTCATATTAATTATAGATTGGTATCTGTTTGTTGGGAGTTTCTTAATGTCAAATTGAGTAAAGTGACTTTAGTTGGGCATTATTTGTCTAAAATGGGAATCATTGAGTCGCTGTTCGGGTAGATTTTGATATAGTTGGTTAATTGTTTAAAGAAATCACTAATGCTTGCCTATGTAATGATAGAGCTTGAAGTAAATATGTGTGCTTACTGTTACTAAATGCATTCCTTCGTGGGCTTGTACTCCTCAAATTGTGATGCCTTCATGAACTTCAAGGCAATTGCTTTTATCTTCAATTGGATGATTCAATGTTACTTCTTTCATTCACATAACACATCTACTTGAAGACAATGATAAGATGATGCACAACTGACTATTGTGGACGTAGTTAAAAGTGATATTTGTCCTGGTTCAGGGAAGTTACCCGTACATCTGATTTTATCTGTTAACTTTGCAGATACCACCACGAAAAAGTGCTGCTTCTTACAGGTTCTTGCTCAACTTGTCTAATTCTTCATGTTGTTCATCATAATTCATTTCTGAACTACACCTTCGATATAACATTCCTGTTTTCTTCTCTTCTTGACCTACTGTGAAAACTGAAATATGTTTTATCGTATTCAAGTTCAAGTTTGCTGAGATGGTTTTGTCTTTGGAAGATTTTGCATTTTATCAGTGCTAGCTTGAATGAGTTTCTGAATTTGGTTAGGAGCTTAAATGATATAAAGAATGAAGACAGGGGACCTTCAGATGGTCTAAGTAAAACAAATAGCAGAAACATCTATATAACTTGAGAGATTGAGAATCCTTTGATAGGTGACTTCATATGACTCGAAGTTGAAAGGTCAATAAATTCTCTGAGTCAAATCCTTGAAGGCTAAATTAAGGACTTGAAATCACTTTAACTATCTGCAACCTGTTACCAGTCGAATTTCTTTTTCAACTTTGCCACCCCAGAATGTGGTCAAGTTGAGATATATTTTGCATGAGTGACATGGAACCCCAATAAAATTGATCCTTATGTTTTTAGAATATTGAAATTTTTTTTTGACCCTGATGAATATTACTAAAGAAGCAGAATTTGCTTGCAGTATGAATGCTATAACAAATTCCTCTAGTTTCAAAACTGCAAATGCTAAGATACATGCACTCTCTCACTTTTGCCTCCTGGCCCTATGAGCACCTTGAGGGAAGGTTTCAGAGTAACCTGCTTAATATTTTGTATCTCTCATTTCCTCCGTCATTAAAAGTGGATTAGTAAGGGGCAATGTTTACAACCATAGTTTAATTTTCAGTTTCTATTGAAGGACATAATTTTATCATTGGACAATTGGAAATGATAATTTAGTATATAACTTTTGGTTTGTTCTCTATTGAGATTTTTTTTTTTTATAAACATCTTGTAATTTAAAGTTATAGGTTTTTTTTTTTGTAGTGATAACATGCAATTAGGTTTGCATCTTTCTACATTTCAAAGATAATGGACAATTATGTAAATGTAGTGATGCAAAAGAACTCAAAGTATATAAAAGAAATAAAAAAAAGGAAAAATTAGTCAACCACAAGCCTTAATTTAGTGGGAAGAAGATTGGGAATTGAGTTGACAACAAAAGAAAAAGGCTGAAATTTAAATTACATTAGGTTTCTTTACTAGATAGGAAGTAATAGTAAGTTAAATATGTTCTTCTATTTTACATATGTTATCCTAGTTGTTTAGCACTTATAGAATTTTTATTAGAATAGGATTTAAATTTGTTAGGAACCTTTTCCTACTAGAATATTTAAATTTGTTAGGAACCTTTTCCTACTAGAATAAGGGTTCTAAGAAGCTTTTTCTACAAACTTGAGTTTTCAATTAGAACGTGTGATGCTTTCTTCTAAGAGTGATTTTTAGACCCTATCACTCTAGTTTCCTACCTTCAATCTTTGTGTTCCTTACTAAATTCCAGCAAACGTAACCTACATTATAGCCGTTTCAAATCCTAACTTTCAGCATATTAAACCCGGAAATCCTAATCTTAAATTTCCAATAATTAAACCTTAAAATTTCAGCTCTACAAAATCCGAAATTTCAGCATTCCTAGCCAAAATCCAACCGTGAAACTTGATATTCGAGCAGCCTAATATCAGTCATATTTCCTAATTTTGTGCTTTAACTACTAGTTAATAATTCTTCTATTTGTCCTACATCATCTAGAAATCCTAGATTAATCATTGTTAAAAGCACTATAGAGTTAAAAGTATGATGGCTTTCATGTGATAGTAACAAAAATGGTATGAGAACTTTCCTATTTCACAGAGGCTGAATTACATTTTTGTAAGGCAGTGAGTTACACTTGGTCCATGTACGAAATACAGCTCCTGTGTATTGAACTATGTTAAACATTAACGAGTTTGCTAATAAATAAGATGTACGATTTTGACATGCCTTTAATAAATCTAAGTGAGAGTGCCACTAATATTTGAAAGTTTCACTAATAGCTCAGTAAACAATGAATAATTTGGGTGACTGGCTTAATTGAATACCATATTTCGCATAGTTTCTTCAAAATATCAGCTGTAACTCGTAATATGAATTGTTGAAATTGTTTTCATATCTTTTCGATGAATGTTTACTTGTCTAAAGTTAATTTCAGGGCTGATGAGTGGAACGTTAATAAATGGGCTTGGGAAGGGACCCTTAAAGTTATTAGCAAGGGTGAAGAGTGTATTATTAGACTCGAAGATAAGACAACAGGTTATGTAACTTTTGAAATGCTATCAAGCTCATTAGCAAATGCTACTCATTGAAATTTTAAAGGTTATTTTTAATTGTTATTACACGCAAATGAGATTTGGAATTTTGTATCTCAGACTTTACCTTTCTTCTGATAAACCTCGACTAATTTGTCTCAGGTGAATTGTATGCTAGGGCATTCTTGAGAAAGGGGGAGCCACATCCCGTGGAATCTGTAATTGATAGCAGCAGGTCAAGTAAAATTTAGAATGATATTGATTCTAATCATCATTGAGATTCATTCTGTCATGACATGCATGCATTATGTGAAGCTAATTCTTTTAGTTTGTGAAGCCTGAAGTTGCAGCTTGGGTTAGGGAGAGAGGAAATGGAAACAATATGCGACAATTGGTGTAAAATCTAGATAAAATTGGTGAAAAGGAAAATAAAGGAGAAGGGTTTGATAGGGATCCCAGTAAGCAGAGAAGAACAGAGACAATGTACATATATGACGAGTACAATTAACCTGCAAAATTTTACTGGCCGTTTTCAGTAAAGAGTTTTCCATTTCATGGGGTGGGAGTTGTTTGCGGTGCGATGCGGTGGGTAACAAAGTTAAATATGCAACTAAAAGATCAATAAATACTGAATAGGTCAGGGAAGAAATCATAGTCCTGAAGTTATTTTCTGCAATCTAGCTTTCAATTTAGCTTTCTTCCTCAAGTTTTGTGTAAACCATCTTTTGTAGTATACTCAAAGGGATGCTTTTTCTTTTGCAGATATTTTGTTCTTCGAATAGAGGAAAGCATTGGTAGGCTACTGTCGCTAACTCTCAATCTGAGTGTGATGTTACATTAATTTTGGTTGGACAGCTTTGTTCTGTATTGTGTGCCATACTCAAGAATCCATTCATTTGCCACCGAATTTTTTGACTTGTCTGCCTCAAATAGCAAACCAAGAGACATGGAAATTAGTTCGTTTGGAGATTAAATTCAAGATTTCCCCTTTTCTCCATAATTTTATCACCCTTTCAATATTTATTCAACTCTTAAGTATATAAAGAGTTGGTTTCCCTTTCCTCTTTGCATCAAGTAGAGAACTTCAAAGAGCTATGGTATACTCTGTTTTGAATCTGTGCCCATTGATATGAAAATATCATCCAAATGGTAATAATACTGAACTTTGTCCACCTACTTCTGGAAACTTCAGTGCTGGTTTGCTGGACAAATAGTTGTTGCTCTCCACAGCTATTGCTATGTGATTTATCACTGTCGAATAATTGGTCATTGAGGATACTACACTTACTTTTTGCGATTTAATATTACCGTGAGCAGCAGCATTAAGATCTAAAGCAATTACTGAAACCATGTGATTGGGTGTTCTCAGAATTTGTTGCATTCACCATTGGCATTCTTGCTACTATTTTATCCCCACCGCTGTTAATAGGACAAGCACCCTCATAGCCACTACTAAGAGTGATTCTTATGGGTTCATTATCTAAAGAATAAGCCATTTCATTTTCATTTACCTGGTGGACAATGTTCTCCTCTTGATTGTAAAACCACCGGCTTGTCTTTATTGAACTGCAGTCATTACTAAGAAGGTCGCTATTCATTGACACTGCTATATCTGTCATTGTTATTGTTATTGTCAACCTTTACAATCACCATTGTTTATATTTATTGTAAACAATTAATTATAAGCTCAGGGGAATTGACATTCATTGCAATTTAGGTTCTGAAATAGTAAGAGCAAAACTACAAACTGCATGTACTATATTGTATTACAGAGTTTTGAGACTTGTAAGTGGCGCAAATTGGTATGCTTTTAGTTGGAGTTGTTCTTTAGTCATCCAATACTTGAGAAAAGTGGTTTTCCCTAAAAAATTGGTTAGAGGTATGTATAGATTTTGGAGTACTCAACTTCCCGTTAATTGTGACTAATTTTGTAGAACTCATAAGATATTATCCTCTCTGTTTTGATACTTTTACCGTAAAATCTGCGTTACCATATGAATTAATCCAATCTTTTAACCAATATTTTTATGTTGCTCTCAAAGTTACGAAATCTTGCTTTTTTGGTGAACATTTCTTCCATCTATTTGTTCCGTTTCCTGCAGTATTTCTTCTGATGTTTCTTTATGAAATTCATTTAACTTTCATGCTGACCAAATATTGCAATTCATCTCATTATTCAGAACACGTGCAGGTGGTCGCATACGGCGTGCTTTTATTGGCATAGGGTTTCGTGAGAGAACACAAGCCTATGACTTTCAAGCAGCCCTACATGATCATATGAAGTACTTTCTTAGCTACTTTTGCATGGTGTAATTTATCTATGCACGGTTTATATGAGTGTATGCAATTGATAGTTTTCTTCATAAATAATCATTTTAATTCCCCCTTCTCTTGAATTTTTGCTTTAAGATATCTCGATAAGAAGAAAACTGCAGAAGAGATGGAACAGCAGTTTCAGAGCACTTCCTCAGTCGATTACAGTTTAAAGGAAGGGGAGACCCTTGTACTCCAGATAAAAAATGTAAGCATATTTGCATCTTCTTTACAAATATATAGAAATTTGTTCCATGGAAGCTTGCAGAAATGTGTCTCACTAAGACTTGAGAGTCAGAATGACCAATCTTTAAAAGAAAGAAAAAGAACCTCAAAATTTTCTTTTCATGGTTATCTCGGCAGAAAAATGTTTGCAGCTCGAAATCCAAGTTTTTCGAGCAGGGCTTAAATAATCTCTCCCCAGGGGCGAAAGGTGATCGGAAAGAACCTATACTTAGTATAAGGCCACCCCCAGCACCGCTTTCATCTGTCACAACTACTCAAAATTCTCCATCAAATACACCGCCTAAAATCAGTCTTGACGGATCGTCTGAAGGGAAACTGACAAACCAGGCACAGAATGACAACAATGAGAAACATTCGGCCGACAATGATAGTACCCAAGACATAGATGATGATTTTGGGGATTTCCAGGCAGCTGGTTAATGTGGCCTATGGACTGTGCAGTTATCGATTGGAGCCAAAGCTGTGAAAATACTCTTAAATCTTTATAGATTGTTAAGATTGTGGTGTACTGTATAAGAGCTAATGAGATGTTTACTTAAGATACTGAAACGTGCTGTAACTGAGTGATTTCTTTTAATCTTTTTCTTCCAGACGAACTTTCATGCGCGACAAAGGCAAGGTTAAACAATTTAGTTTTTGCAGATTGCAGGTTTTATAGTTAAAAAGGAAAGTAGAGGCCAAAAGTTTCACCGGTTGGGTGCTAGTAGTTATTTATGTTGGGAAACTAGGCTGGGGAGCTGGTTTTAGCGGAATAATTAGGAAATTTTTAGTAATTTTTGATTTACGAAAACTAAAATCTTTTTAATTTAATAAAATGATTAACACATAATTATAATAAATTATGAATTAAAATTTGTACTTTATTTTAAAACTTAATCGATGTTTTGTTGTAATCTTTGAACTATTTTCGAAACTAATATGTTTCAATTATTTTAATCGAACAAATATTCGGCCTCTAATAATATTTACAAAATAAATTGGGAGAACTCTTTAGCTTTTACAGAAAGGTTTAAGCAAGAAATGTTAGATTTATAGAGCTTAAGCATATTTAAAATAGATTTTGGAGGTTTTAGTAACTTAATTGAAATTAAATTTTAATTTCAAT
>JANSVA010000009.1:6696620-6711522 GCA_025504915.1 Erythroxylum reticulatum | reverse complement strand
TACCCTTGAACATTCTTATAACCTTAACACTTTAATTCAATCAACCCATATCATATAATCTTTCTAACATCAACATACTAATTACTCCATAAACTTTCATAAAGATCTTCTAATTGATGTAAATCATACTTATTCATTAAAAAAAATTGTGGGCCAACAGCTTTGCTTAATTCACCAACTAGATACACCACAAATACATATCTCAATCCCAATTACAACCTTACAAGTTTCACTTTTCATGAGAAAAGTAAAAAAAGATAAATATGAAGAGAAAAAACACAAACGCTAACTTTTACCTTGATTTCCACCTAGGACTAACTTGATTCCTTGCATGTAAAATGGTGTGATGAGGAAGATGAAATGGAGAGAAAATGAGAAGAGGAAAATATGGAACGCATTCTTAACATCAAATTGTTGTAGATTCCACTCTAAATTAGTAGTTAATGACAACAGTATCCATATTGTGTTCATCTTAGCAACAGGGGAAAGTGTCTCTAAATAATATGTCATAGGTTTGAATGTATCCTTTGGCCACTAATCTTGCCTTATATCTTTCCACCGAGCCATCAGCCTTGTATTTTATGGTGAAAACCTACCTACACTTAACTAGTTTCTTCCCTTTCGACAATTCCACTAACTCCCATGTCTTATTCGTTTCAAGAGCCTCCATTTCAGTCTTTATAGCATCCTCCCATTTTTTATCTCCTAATGCCTCAGTTAGATTTCTCAATGTGGGAACTGTATGGAGATTGGTTAGGAGAGCTCTATGGTTTTAGGATAGATTCTGATAAGACATGAAAAAAGACAGTGGATGATTTGTGCAAGTTCTTGTTCCTTTCTTAAGTTTAATTGGTTGGTCTTCAGTACTTGTTTCTTTTGGTTCGTTTGTAAGTTCAAATGGCTCTTGGCTCACCACCTGGTGTGATATTTTTAGTTGGTTTGAGAGTAATTTTTAGAATTTGAGAAACAACACAAATGGGAGATTGGACTTATTCTGATCGAGAGGCTGGTATTTTCCTCCTAGAATAAACTTACAGTGGTTGCATGTTATCTTTATTTCCCTTATCTTTCATCATTTCAACAGATGTGGCTAACTCAATTGAGGGAGAAGTGGGTTCAGGCACAATTATGGGTCGAGACTGAACAAAAATAGGATCAAGAAGAAACATATCCTTTGCTTTATCTTCACTCAAGGTCTCCCACTGAAGATAAGTGTGTTAAAAAAAAGGTTCATTTTCAACAAAAGTAACATCAGCTGAGACAAAGAATTTGTTAAAAGGTGGATGAAAGCATTTATAACCCTTTTGTGTGGAGGAATATCCAACAAAAATGCATCGAAGAGCACGTGGATCTAATTTGCTCATATTGTGAGAATGAACACAAACAAATGCAACACAGCCAAAGATTCGAGGTATATGACTGTTTGAAACGGAAAAATTTGGGAAAAATTTTGTGAGAGTATCATTTGGACTTTTGAACCCAAGGACATGTGTTGGAAGTCAGTTAATAAGATGGGCAGCAGTTAATACGGCTTCACGCCAGTATTATTTGGGAACATTTTTATGAAACAGCAATGCTTTAGTGATCTCTAAGAAACATGTGTCACTAATCTCTGGCAACATCGAGTTCCACAACTAGGAAATTACCATAGAGTCTTTTTCATCCCACTCTGAAAATTTGGGATCATCCTGTGAAGAACCTGTGCCATTAAATGGCTCAATTTCCCTTTTCCCTTGAGGAATGTGCAGACTCATTGTGACTACTTTAAATAATTCTTCTCATTCAATCAGTATGCAACTTGAATGTTCTACAAATCTCTGGTTATAGAAGTAGCAGTATTTTCGAATGCAGGGCTGATGATTTCAGCAAAACTTCTAAGTGATTCCAACGTGATTCATTGTGTAAGACTAAGGATAAGAACAGGAAAAAGGAATAGGGAAATATGAGAAAGAAGGCTAGGATGATGAGAGGAACAGTGGAGATGGATCTCAATTGGTATGACAAAAAAATATCAAAATTTTAGTAGGAAAAAGCCAATAGCTCTGATACCGTGTCAAATATTAGTAGAGAAGAATAAATTTCTCTCATTTGTCTTATGTTACAGTCTTAGTTTATATATACAATTGTCTATCCTAAATATAGTAACAAACTCCCTAAAGAGAAAGGAAATCTGTATCTTATTCTAATTCCAAAAAATCAGAGATCTATATGATCTCTATAACTAATGAGTCAGATCCATATACGGTGTCTTCAGAGTTGTTAGCATTAGGATATCATGGACTGACTAAATAGAAATTGAAAACATAACATTAATGACATGGGTAAATGCTTTATTTTGAACAACTTTTTCTGCAAAAGAATGATGGGCAAGGATTAACTCTCAAACATAACCCTACAGTTGGCCAGAACACAAACTTCTGAGAAGCAATTCTAATTTAATGAGCTTGAATTACACGCTTTGCTTTTTGTATTAAGATAAATCCTGAATATGCTACCACAAAATCAACAGAATGTGTCACTGAAACTACAGCAGTAGCTTTAGTTAGCCATTTACACGTGCCTAGGAAACCAAACCATCTTGTATCTAATCATAACCAAATCCTACAGGATATTATACAAATTTCTGATCAGATAACTAAGCAACTCGTAGATTCAATAAACCAGTCCCAACAATACACGAAACAAGGGCCCAATTGCAGTAGTAGGATAACTGGTCTCGCAATCTTTTCTGTACACCAAAAGCAGATTCCTAAACCGCAGACGTGGTCTGGGGCTCATCAGATCACTAAATTTGGGATCAGCGTCTACCCTATAATGCCAGATAGCTGCCAAAGTAAAGAAAAGGTAAAACATCAGTCAAATACTTTAAAAAAATATTATTTACGTCCTGCTAATACCCAAGATCAGGTAAAATGTCGGTCAAATAGAAAAAATTATTATTATTTCTTGCTAACATCAAATACCGGGCCAGAAGAAAGCCATAGAGATACCTTGATTGACAACTGACAGCGAAACAAGTCATTACTGTGGTAATTTATCAGTAGTAGTACGCTTATCAAAGAACAAACAATTAAATAACTTAAAAATAATTCGCAAAGTATGCCTGTGTAATGTTTGATGGAATAGGCAGCTATCTGACACTAAAAGACGCAACGTTTAGTTAGTCCATATGTGAAGTACAAACTATTAGGATAACAAATATAACTGAAAATAAAATGCCAGAAGGGCAGCAGTTAACTGGAAAACAATGTTTAGAAAGCAAAAATGCTTAAATAACCAAAACCATCCGCAAATTACCCAGCTTGCGTGTGATTCAGGCCATTACAAGGCAACTCAAATGAGCCATTTCCATTTAGTTCATGCTTGAATTATAACCTACAGTTCTAAAAATTATGACATATAAAAATTGCATTTTAATTGATGTGATCGTTCAGTGATTTTGATTCGAGATTTATACAATCAGTAGTCCGCAAACATACATCAAGAGAAGATTTTGTTGTTAATGCTCTCACCAATCACCACTTCAAAACAGTGCATAAGACTTCACTTTATTTAGTTAGTTGGCATTAACAGAAGTGGAGAAAGGACTAGGGACATGAAATGGAAGTGTCTATACCATACATCAAGTTCCGACCCATGTTACAGCTTTTTCATGGTCTTTGTTCTGTAAAAGTCATAAAAACACCATGAACTTCCTAAAAGTAACATGTATACTGTTTTGTTAGTTATTAGGCAGGGGTGTTACTTCAAGCCAGTACCTTGCACTCCCCTCCAACAAAAACGAAACTAACCACAAGTCCCATTACAAGGGCAACCAACCAAAACTTTTGGCATATGATTTATTTATAAATAATTCATTCTTAATATATGATAAACAGCATTCTCTCAGCATCTCCCTTTTATTTTAAAAAGAAAGGGCTCATGCAGAAAAACACACAGAAATAGTATTGAGGGAAAGAAGTATAAAGCCAAAAGAGACAGTTGCTCTTCCATAAACTTTAAAACCACCTAGAAACAGACAAATGTGAGAACTTGAAATGAAATGTTTATATGCCTATGATATGATCACATCTAAAATGAGATTAAATACCATTTGAAAGAAAATTAAGGATAAACACCAATAAATGGCAAACAAGAGCCTAATGACTCAAGGTATGAAGCCACTGTCAAACCTTGTTCAACAAGGTTTCAGGCCGTAACAACATTTGCACAATATACAAAGGTACAAACACTTAAATAAGAAGTGTGTAGTATTCGTTTGATGCTATACAATATTTAGCGCAGCATATTTTCTACATTGTACAAGAGTTTTAGCCAGTTTTTATGTCACATGGCAGCAGTATCATTGCAAGAGGTGAACATGCAAGAGATCTGCAGTAATGATAAACCAATTCCATAACAAATTTTATGCAATATCTTTTCTTTGTAGGAGCTTCTTTCTTTCACTTATACTCAAGTATAAGCAAGTCAATTCCCAAGTATCATAATGTAAATAGAACTGTCATTAACCACTATTAACGTTCAACAGCAGCAAACAACACATGCTCATGAGAACAACAACAACAATATATGAACACTGAAAATCCCAATTCCATCTTATAGTCTATATAAGCAATTAAAAGATCCCCAGTCATAACCATACCTCTGCTGAATTACAAGCTTCTCCAAACCTAGAAACTGCTATCATATATATAGTTCTTCTGAATCCAAAGCGCTGGTCAAAATTCTATGTCCTAGACTATCTATTTGAGCATTAAATTAAAGTAGAAACACACAATCTTCACTATCTACTCACTAAATAGTCAATTCATGAGAGAAAGTGAATAATGCCTATACGATCAATCTCATAGTTGATACCTATCAATAGGCAAAAAAACATTACAAACTTACAAACTATATACAAAACAAAAGTAGCTTCAGATCTTGGTAGCAAGCATAGCAAAATAGGTTTACCTGAACTACTGAAGCCCTTAGTTTAATTCCCTACGTCAGATCCAGATGCTGAGGAGCTATCACTATCAGTGTCTGCAAAAAGGGAATGCATAAACCGAAAAAAAAAAAAAGGTTTCATGAATACCAACTTGTGAGACTAGTATAATATAACAACTAAATAAGCACACAAAATACCGCTTGAAGAAGATCCAGAATCACTGCTGGAGCTACTTGAACTACTAGACCTACTCCCATCATCTCCCTCTTTTCCATCTTGAACAGGGGAAGAAGTTGAAACATTTCTTTCATCTACCAAAAGGTAAGAAAACTGTCAAATGAAAACCGAACAGAATATCAGAAGTTCCATTGGATAACATAACCTAGTCAATTTCACCTGTTTTGTTTTGTTTTGCAGTATCTGCAACAACTGCTGCCAAAGTCTACAAAGAAACACGAAAATAAAAAACATTTAGCCACTGTGCCTTCCTAAAATAATTGAAGACTAAGATAATATGGTAACTTTACCTTCTCCTGGACATTCTGCGCAGCCTCAGCTCTGGCTTGCATCGCAAGTTCTGCTTTCCTCTTTTTCTTGCTAAGACTCTTTTTATAGTTGGTTACAAACCTGTCTAGCTCCCAAAGAGTCTCTGCATCGACACTGTCAATATCCACCTCAATCTCATCATCATGTTGGAAAAGAGCTGAATTTCTCTTTTTAATTATCTGTACAATATTGTCCAACTTCTCAGAAGGTAAGCTCTGGAGGTTTGTGCTAAGCTTTTGCTTCTCCTCATAAGTCATGTCCCTTTTATTCGGATCTTTGGCTTTAGGCTTCTTCGGCGCAGGGATTCTTCCTGAAGGAGTAGTACTAATGACTCTAGATCTAATATCAAAATGTGGATATGTCATTGATTCTGATCTGTCCAAAATCCTTCTCATATCAAGAGGTGGAAGAGGCAATGGAGGGGCCTTTCTTGATGTTGGTGTGGGAAAGCCGACGTCATAACTAAGAGCAAACCTCATCTCACGATCATAATCTGCCTTCATTGTAAGCCACTTGTCTTCAAATATATTCAGCAACTGCTCCGCCATTATATGAACATCTTGCCCTTTGGGATTATACGTCAAAGCATTGTGAAAAGTAAGTCTGACATCCTCTGCAAACTCTTCAGGCGACTTGTACCAATTCTTGGTCAGCTTTGATTTTACTGTTCCCAAATCCATAGGATGTGTGATAATGGAAAAGTAATCATGCAAACCAAGAGCTTTCACATCAACTGGAGTATTAAACACCCAACCATGCTTATGCTTCATCAACTTTTCAAGCAAAGAAGAACAACTCTTGAAAATTTTAGTACCAGGTCCAAACCCATGACCCAGATCTCCTCTCCCTTGCTTTTTCCCATTCAACTTTGACTTTTTGTTACTCTCCGCCGGTGGAAACTTGTCTTTTGCCAATAAAAATTCAGAATTTCTATAGAACTGGTTGGCTTTTGGAGTCCTCTTCTCTTTCTCCACATTCTCACCAATGCTCTGGCTCTCCAGCACAGATATGCTAATTTGATTCAAAGGCCTAGACTGCCTAGGTGTAGGAGTAGGAATAGAAGTACTCTCACGAGGAACAACCACTGAACCAACATCCGAAGTAACCCTCTTCAGCCCATTACTTACCCCATCATTTATCAATATCTTTGGATTACTAAAACCACCAACACCGAGTTGAACTTCTTTAGCCTCAATCCTTTTTACCAAACTCCTAACCACATCAAGTTCACCCTCCAACTTCCTTCTCAGCTCTCTCATTTCCTGTTTTGACTTTGAAGCCAAATTTATCTTCACCCTGTCATCTGATACTTCCTCAGCTGGCCCGTCACTGAAGGGAGCATCTCGAGCATTTGGAACTTCTACAACTGGCTGTCTATTCAAACTTGAAGAATCATCAGGAGTCGCATTCAGTACTGAAGTAGGCGGTTGCTGCGTTAAATTCACATTGTCCACAGTTGACGGCTGCAATTCTAGATTTTGAATTGAGGTTTCCTCAACAATTTTCTGGTTGTTGTTATCAACATCAGCACCATGGTTGCTGTGGTCATTATCCTGGACGCCACCTTCAGACGTGAGCAAAGTAGCAGTGGTGGCAGTTGCTGCAGTATTGTTAGTGTTGGTGGTCGGGGTTGTTAAGCTTTGGATGTCCTCCTTATTGACGTCGCTGTAATTGGTAGCATCAGCACCGGTGGTGGTGGTGGTGGTGGTGGTGGCGGCGACGGCGGCGGCAGTGTTGAGGGAGGTTAAGTTGGTAAGGTTCTTTTTAAAGGCCTTTCTGGTATAAACCTTGTTCTCACTGTATCTCTGCTTCTCCCTTGCTCCTTCACTTCCTCCTCCCTCTCCTACTACACTCCCCGAAGCCATACATGTAAGTACACCCAAAACCCTAATTTCTTCACCGGCAAATCTGACTCAAATTACTAGGCTCAAACTAGGGTTTTTCCCACCCAAAACCCCAATTTTGCCCCCAACAAACCCAAATCAATCACAACTCTAACCCACCAGACGACAATAAACAAAGAAGCTTATTCGATCTAATCTCACCTGTAAAAGACAAATACAAGTACACACTTTACTCGCTCTCTACCACTAGCAGATTCATATATGACGATAGATAGATGTACAGAAGAAGCTTGAAGAAGTAAAATTTGGTTCTATGAAAAGAGATTGAGATTGAGACCCGATTAGGGTTTGGAGGCCGTTACCTTATTTACGATTCGAGCAGATCTTCTCGTATCGTTTCGCTCTCTCTGGAAAAAAAAAAAAAAAACACTGCTTCTCTCTCTATATCCTTATCTCACAGGTGTACGGTTGATATGCGTTCGTTGTGGTGGGGAAGTATGATGTGGGCAGCGTAGACTGACGCGCACTTGAAGGCACGTGGTGAACACTGGCGTTAAAGGGTGAAAGAGCGTGGGGAGTACGGGAGTGTTGGGGCGTGGAAAAACAGAGAGTATCGGTACAGGTTATTTATGTAATAATAATGTGTTAGTCATTTACAAGCAAACTAAACCCAGCTACTTGCTACTATTCATCCACTGACGTTGCTAATACTACTCTTTAAGATTTCTTATCATTTGGTCCCAACTCCCCATATACTACTGCTACCTTAATTCACTATCATCAATACCAAGCATATAATCCATATACCCGTGCCTTATTCACTATCAGCAATGCACTCACTCACTCTCTTATCTGTAAAACACTGATCTTTATCCTTTGATAATATTTGCTACTCATCGTATATATTAGTTAGCTCAGAGAACTAATCCTCCTATGCAACCTTATATTTGCATAAAGGGTGCTATAAGAACAGCATATATCTTCATGTAAACAACCCACATTACTCTTGAAAATCGCCAAGCTTCAGCTTCCCCAAAGGGTGTCTTCGCCCCTAAACGGTTCAGACATCAATTGCGTCACTTTATACTTCTAGCCTTCTGGGTCTTTACAACCAAAACAATGTACAGAAGCATCAAACTAGTACCTTCTAACTTTAAATAACAGGATAGACAATCACCATTCAAGAGTAACTATGTGCACGTCTTTAGAGGCCCAACCATTTGGTAATAGATTGACTTTTGGCATCCCCATTACTTGACATCGATCCAACACGAAAGTACTCCATGCAAGGTTTTCATGTCTTCAACTTTGTGTCCCACAAGCCAAGGCCTGTCTGCGAGTGCCTTGCCTTCTCAAGTGCTCAGGTATTAGCCTGTTAATTAGTTCAGGAGAAGCACCGGCTAGCTGCAAAAAGATATAAATAAGAAGTGAATTAACTAACAATAATTGCAACATTGAAGACGAAAGAAAATATACCAGTGTCCATCAGTACCCACAACCTTCATCCAGGAAAGAAAGCATCATAGATGTCATTGCCAAATATCAAAAGTTACCCAAATGCAATCCTTCATATTGGTGGGGTTGACAAGAAGTAGGGTATTCATTAAAACAGCAGAAAAATAAGGATATAACGTAGGAATCTCCCGAAAAAATATTTACAGGCTGTCACCTAAGCAACAATTGTTAGCAGCAGAATTATGGCCAGTTTCATAAGAGGACCAATAGTTAGCAGCAGTATTATGCCTAACTTCATCTAAGCATTCTTACGAGGAGGACCAATGGTTAGCACCGGTATTCTACCCAATCAGGCATGCTACAAAGATGAACGAACAGGACCCAAGCCAGTATGGATGACTCCAGAAAATTAAATCGAGGAAGCTTGAACAGAGCAACAAACCATGTGGAGTGATTCACAAATGTTACCAAAGCAGCAAGAACATAAAAAGTCAAGTGTTTTCTGCTGCAAGTGTGGCAACTGGAAAGGAAATGGTGAGGTTCTGACCTCTTGACCAGTTCAACCAAGGTTATAGCTATTTGATAGTGGTCAATCATAACTCCAATATATAGATTAGTTAACATTAGTAGTTACAGAAACATGCCCACTAATTCTAGCTCAAATCAGATGATTGAGTCCAGTGAACTCAAGGTGTAAGGTAAGCATTTATAATTAAATATTTTGTAGTTCAGCAAAGGACCTAGGACATAGATGAGATAGTCATATGAACACAAAATCTTTTAATTCCATATCTTAGATAGTTCAAGTATGAACAGTTGAGAAATAATTTAATCTTGTCATACTTCCTCTTTAAAGTCGAAAAGATGGGGCATTGATTTGCCATTTGGAAGGCGGGCATTGGGTTCGCGAAGCTCATCAAAGAAAGGATGTGCACATGCTTCTAGCTGCAATAACAAGGAAAGAAAATATCAGTCAAGATAAAGTTCATTAACATCAAGTGAAAATATTAAACCTCAGAAAATCCAAGGAGTAGTTGCAGTCTCAACCCAACAGAAGATGACATGCCAAATAAGTTCTGATCCAATGCTCACTGAAAAGTATATGATGAAGCATTGCATTTTACAAGTACTACTTGTTCGATGAATCTCCAATAAAATATGAAACCTCAGAACGTAGCCAAGGAGTAGTTGCAGTCTCAACCCAACAGAAGATGACATGCCAAATATGTTTTGATCCAGTGCTCACTGAATATTAGATGATGAAGCATTGCATTTTACAAGTACTTCATCTTCGATGAATCTCCAAGAAAAGGAAACAAACTCACCGCAGTGCAGCGCAGACTAGGTGAATATTGAAGAAGCCGTGAAGCAAGATCAATTGCTTCAGGAGGCATCCATTTCTGAAAAACCTGGACCAATGATAATTATAGTTGATTTACTGCATGCTTTCTCCGAAACAATTACCATATGTGTCATATGAAAAATAAACAGAAAATTCAGATTTGATAACTTTCTGCATGCACAGAGATAGCCACAGCAGCAACACAGTGATCCAAGAAGAGTGGTCAATGTATGTGTACTCATGCACACTCAGTTTAGCATGTGAAGACCTAGGCTTGTGTTTCTAACTTTGCTTTAAATATCTTAGCTTTTGCAACATCCAAATTTTAATGCCCCCCATAAGCATAAGCACACAAACCATACATTTGCAGAATAGATAAACACACACTCATGTACTACAGAGGACTTCATATCGTCACCATACTTGCAAAATAAAATTCCTAATTCAACTATTTGCAAAGAGTTTTTTTTTCTCTGTTATTGTCAGATAATTTAAGTTCTTGTTAACTATAGACAGTTTAAGCTATGAGTTGAGACTTGTTCATCATCATTCTTATATTAACCACTAGTAAAACATTATTCCAAACAAAAACTATTAGGGTGGCAACAATATTTTTCTGTCACTGACTCATTGTGCATTATCAGGAATATGACTGAAGCCATTTGAAAGCATAGGCATTGCATATTACATACCTTATGCCAAGGATGTGCTTTAATCTGGGGAAACCTAAAATCTGTATAGTTGGGATTCATACACCGAATTTCTTCTCGAGTTGGAGTACCAAGAACCTACAAGAGAGCGGCTAAGGATGCTGTTGTGACCTGTAAGGTTCTTTGAACCTTAGTATTTCCAGCAAAAGATGTATTATGACTTCACCTTGATGATCTCAACAAGTTGTTCCACTGCATTTTCTCCTGGAAACAATGGCTGTAAAAAAGACATAGTTTCTAATAAGTAAAGTGACTGTAGCACAAAAATACTATAGAACATGAAATGAAGAAAGGAGGAGAAAGGGCTAACCAGATAGCTTTTTATAGTGCAGTAAAATAAATTGCCATAAAGTCACAAACCTGGCCTAAGAGAAGCTCAGCTAGAACACAACCAGCCGACCAAATATCAATTGATGTCGAATACTCTGTTGCACCAAATATCAACTCTGGGGCTCGATAATAGCGAGAGCATATGTATGATATGTTTGCTTCACCCTTGACCTAATAGCAAAGAAAAAATGTGAGAAAGATGAATAACACAACAATTTAATTAGGGAAATAAATATTTTAAATTTCTCCATATCCCTGACAGTTAGAACATTTCTATTCCCCATTCAGGTTCTCATGCATTAAGTATCCATGTTGTGGTTTGGACTGATTAGTTTCTCCATGATAGCCAATGTAAACTGCCAAATTGTATCCTTCAAAATAGTAGAACTCTTCTGAGTACCAACGTTAACCGTAAATGAGGAAATGAGCCAACTTAAATGTTACAGAAACACCAGATGCATCCTCAAAACAAGGAAAAAAGAAAGGGAATTAAGCCACTTAAATTCTTAAATGTAACCAAAAAAATCAGATGCATCTTTTCAAGATACTGCATTTAGAGGTAAGAGGAACAAGGACAGTTCATCAAGGTATACAATCACCAAGAAAGTTTGTATATAACTTCCCATAAAACATATTGGAAAAACAGGTTTACAAAATACAAAGTATATCAACAATAAGAGTACAGAAGTATCAAGTACCTTCAGACTCAGTTTAACATTTTTCAATTGCTTCTTCAGAATCTATATGCTACTAAACAAATACTGTGCCACTTGAAACTATTACAGAAAACGTAATAGCTCATGACAAAATTATGCATAAGAACCATACTAGAGCAGATAAAGCTCCAAACAATTACCTAAAAGGCAAGAAATTTAAGAGTTTTAGTCAATTGTCCAAGTCAGATATCACATACCATTCTTAAATTTGCATTAATTTAGGTTACTATTGTAATAAATTAAAAGAGGCTGAGTTAACAGATGGAAATGCTTACCAGAACTTTAGCACTTCCAAAATCACAGAGCTTCACTTGGTGGGTAAAAGGATCAACCTGTATAAAGTTACTAGGTTAAGATAACCAATCAACTAACTAATAGGAAAGCAAGAAGAGAAGGCAGTGAGGAAGTGTAACAGAGAAACACATACTAGAAGATTTTGTGGCTTCACGTCCCTGTGGCAAACTCTAGGAACTGTATGGATATACGCCAGACTTCTAAAGATCTGAAATGTGTTTTCTTTCAAGACCCAAACCACAAGAAGGAATGGTTTTAAAATAAAATAAAGCCACAGATAAACAAAGCTCCATACTTGGTAGCTGTAGAGCTTCACATATATAAGGGGCATCCTCTGGTTCATAGTGCTATAATGCTTCAAAACACGGTACAATGTCTCAGGGACAAATTCCATAACCAAATTCAGGAAAAGCTCATCGTTACTTGTTGTAGAGAAGAAACAATGTTTCAGGGAAACCACATTGGGGTGTTCCATCAAGCGCATTAACTGCAGCTCACGGTTTTTGTACCGCCTATCCTGTAAGACCTTCTTTATAGCTACCGTTTCTCCCGTTTCTAAGCATTTTGCCTGCAGAGGAGTTATTTCAGGGACTAAAAACAATAAGAAATGACTTAAATGTTTTTGCTACTGTAGATACCTGGAAGACAATCCCAAATGATCCAGTACCTTCAACACGCTCTGCCATGTAACTGACTGTCTGCAAGCAGCATTAGAAAGAACTAAATACAAATTTGTAAATTTACGAAAGAAATTAAATGGTAAATTCATCAATAACTTAATTAAAGGCACGTTAATTGGTAGGTTCTTTTAGAAGAATAATTGGAAACAATGTAATGGAAGAACTCCTATAGACCATAAGCCATCATAAGCATTCATTTAATCTTCTTAAAACAGAGCTCAAGTTGCACAAAAAATCATACATCAAATGATAAGTGTGTAGAAGAGACAAAGGGCAGCATTAAACCGTAAAAAACAGATCAATATGAACAGGAAAGGACAAAAGTAGAAATGGAGAACTTATCAAGTCCCAACCTGTTTGGGTTCACCATTCTTCCCTCCAATGGTGGTCGAGATGATGTGGCCTGTAACTGCATCGTTTCCTTCAATGACTGCTTCTGTCATATCCTGCATTCCAAAATATAACATCAAACTACTGCTGACGAGAAACCAGTTTTAAAAATACTGCTCAAGCTATCTAGATATAAATGAGTAGCACTTCCTAAATTTGTGCGAACAAAATCCTTATGTCTGAATTAACACAAATCAGAACCTTATGAAAAGCTCCACTGTTTAATGACCAGAATTTTACCCATCTATTTGTTTGTTCATAGAAACAACCGCACAATCAATTTCTCTTCACCAATTAATCTGTATAACTGTGCCAACTCAATTAAAGAGCAAAAAATAATAACTATTCTTATATACATAAGTTGCCATTTAAGGTCACCATTCATCAACTAAAGTGGTGCTAAGGTGGTATCGAGCCAAAAAGGAGATCATAGGCAGCTAACTTGGATGTATAATACATTCTTTGCTTCTTAGACGAGGCAATCAATAGAAAGGAATTTTGAAGGTGACAGACAAACTAACATCTTAAAGTTATGCTAATGAGAAGAGGAATGAATTTAGAGTAGAAAGAAAAAGGCGGGATGGTTCTGGATTGAAGAGAAGACGATGGAAAGGAGACCACAAGAAGGTTGACCCCTAAGGGACACCAAAACTACATGTCAAGAAAACGTCAACAATATCACAACCATTTATATATTTGAAAGGAAGAGACTTGTGACATAAAGTCACCTTTTCTTTTTCTTTTTTTCCGCTAAACCAAGCTACAGCTCATTCATAGACATAATTCTCCTAACCAACAAGAAAAGTAGCAAGCAAAGAAACTATAGCGTAAAAGAAAGTAAGAATCTTAAAGGGAGTCAAAAGGCTTTAGACATTAAATGTTTAGAGGGTTTTAACTTGAAAGCCAAACAAAAGAGAGTGAAGGATTAAGTGCATGTCGCTCAATAAGTATTCTAGCCCTTAAAAATCATAGAAAACAACAATTCCAAGTAAGGGACAAACGATTAAAGAACAGCGAAACTCAAAGAACAACAAAAGCAGCAAACTCGGTGCTAAAAATCTAACGAATGAACGAGAAAAAATGAAATTAAAGGATAAAAAATAGGTAAAATAAGGAGATCTGTGAGAAGAAATGGAGTAAATTGATCAAAGTTAAACTCACTTTAAACTAAGCAAGAAAGAGCGTGTGTATGTGTTTGTGTGTAAAATGGATGAAAACGGTTACCTTACCCGAGGAGTCCATATCACGGCGGCGATGGTGGAGCTGAGAATGTGCCCAGGGGACTCAGCCCATGTGCTTGCTTGCTTGCTTGCTCCTCTCCTCACCTCTGTCTCTCCCTCACCTCTGTCTCTCTCTCTCTTATTATTCCTTCATTCTTTAAACATTTTTAAAAAAGATATATTGGTCTTCAAACATTTTAAAAATTGATCATTTGTTGAATAAGTTTTTTTTTTAGCAGAAGAACTTGTAGTTATCATCCTTTTTTTTGTTAATAAAGGGAAATACAATGAAAAAAATTACATAAAGAGTCTCAAGAAATACATCATAGACAAATCCTTTAAGAGGAGTAAATGGCTCCCAATAGGTGTAGTAGGTAAATAATAGACGCCTACATCAAAATGTGCTACAAAAGACGCAAGCCAATCAGCGTATCTGTTGTCCTCA
>JANSVA010000009.1:6680834-6694838 GCA_025504915.1 Erythroxylum reticulatum | reverse complement strand
CTCATGAAGAAGAGGAAGAAGAGAAGCTACGAAGATGAAGAAGAAACCAAAACAAAACACCAATAGTCTTTAAGTAAGAAGCATCGAGAGAGAGCAAAACAAAAAGGGGGTCTTTTAATAAATAAAAAAAAATCACTTGCCACATGTCTAATTTTTAAAGCATTAGACTAGATTCCTTCATCTAACTAGTGCAATCAATTTCAATTTCTACTCCAATTGTCCCCCAATTTTAATAGTACTTGTCAATAAATCCTAAAGTCATTTATCAAAATTTTCATTGCCACTGGATAGTAATTTCTACTATCATTTAACAATTGTTTTGCCACTTGGCAATTTTCCCTAGTCCAAAATACCCAAAAATTTCTAGAAATTTCTCCAAATTTTCTAAAAATTCTAAATTAGAAAATACACTCTCCAAATCAATTTTCAACCCATAAAAATCACAATTCTCAATAACCATCACATTTATAAACAATTATACCCATAATGTTAATGAATGCATGTATAGTCATTTTCACGTACAAAATTTCACTATTCACGTGCATGTGTATGTCATATTATGCGTGAACAAGAATTGCATTTTCCAATCTCTCACATATTCTATTCTAGCCTCAACATAGGTAACGGAATGTTACACACTCTTATATGTAATCTGGGGACCAATAATCGTAAAGTAGGGTATTAATCTAGTGATGAGCTATTGGAAAGAGACTATTGAAGTAGACCACATTCTTTAAAACTGTGATCATAAAGCTTTTATTAGTGTAGGGGAAAACTAATACTAACTGACTTAGGAATACACATTAGAGAACCCGTGAATAAGTTTAATTTAGTCCTAAAGCTAAAACAAACAAATAGAGGAACTAATATGTCGATTACAAGGAAACAAGAACCAAAAGAATTTGAATGTCACAAAAAAAGAACTATTCAATAAGTTCAAAATTGAATGAATAATAAGGAAAACAAGTTTTGATGACTTCCAAACAACAAATATGTCAAAAAAATTTCTAATTAAAAAGAAGCATGCCTTAAAATACTAAATAAAAGAACTTAACTTTTGAACATACATAGACTTAGATATGATCGTGGACCAGATTATGTTAGTTACTAACTTTTAAACATCACTAGGCATGGTCTAAAAGATGCTTTTGTATAAGAATATATATCTCTTTTTAACTTTGTGAAGTTAGACACGGTCTGGAATACACCTGTAACTTTGATAAGTTGGCAAAATTTATTCAACGCCTATGTTGGAAATTATGTTCATCAAAAGATAATTAATTTTCCTCCAACTTTAGCTCTTGTAATTGAACCAAACTTATCTTAAATGGATCACCTTTTTGGGCTAGACGTATTTGCATTATACCCTCACTCTTCAAATGATTCATTCTTAAACCTTCATTTACAATAAAAGGGAAATAAGTCCCTTTTATAAAGGTATAATCATGGCTAGGTTAGTGTAAAGAACACTGTTAATATTATTCCCCTTTTTCTCCCTCTCATTCTTCTTTCCTTCGTTCTCTCTTTTCAATCTTAGTTAGTCTTCATAGACCTACGTAGGTGTTAAAAGTATATGAGTAATAGGTCCATCATCTTTCATAAAAGTGTACCTATTCTTAAAGCCTTCATATGCAACATTTATGTCATATTTCTATAACCTTCCTAATAAGATGTGACCAACTAACACAGTTATGATATCACATAATACCTCATCTTAATAGCTTCCATTAAAAAAGAAAATCGTCACCTACTTGTTCACCTTGATCTCTTTGTACTCTTTAATGTATTGAAGTTTATAGGACTTTGGATGTTTTATAGTAAGTAAACTCAATTTCTCTACAATGATACTGTTATCCATATTATTGCAACTTCATCCATCAATAATCACAATATATACCTTGTTATAAATGTGAAATTTAATATGGAATATATTTTCCTTCTACTACTCTAGCCCATCCTCCTTGATTTTAAGGCTTAATACTCTCTAAGTGATAAACATTGCTCTTAATAACATATTCAATATCCTTATTGTTATAATATTTAAGTGGTGGTATAGCTTTTTTTTCATTCAAGTCAGCCATCCTCTCTACTCCTCTATCTCCCTCATGACCATAACTCTTTTATTTAAGCATTGGCATGCAATATGTAATATTCCTAAACACTAAGAACATTTAATGTCTCTATTTTAAAAGGGTTGAGAATTAATTTTTAGCTTTAGGTGGCTCAATTTTTTCTTTAAAAGAACTTTTATCATACTTTTTCTCCTTTCAGACCTCTAAAAATCATACTAGTAGTGGAGTATCCAGATATTTCTTTACGACTTAGTTATCTATCCAATATATAGTTACTTCATCTTGACTATTCATTTGATTATTTTGAATGGTTGAGATGTAGATCTATTTCAATGGCTAAGATTTAAACAATTCAAAATCAATGACTAAGATGATACGAATTGTGTGGTAAATAACTGAAATGTTAGATTTTTTAATTAGTTTTAAATAAATGAGTATGATAATGCTACATTTATGACAAATCAACAACTTGTTTTTTTTTTGGGTCATGTGAGCTTAATTTTGGCTAACAAGAGTGTGACATATAGAGGAAAGATAGAGATAAAATTGTGTATTTTTTAAGAAAGGCATGCCCTAAATTTGTTAGATTCTTTTAGATCTAATAGTTCATAGCTAGCTACTTGACTTTGAAGGAAAGGACCAGTAACATATTGACACATGACATGATATAGGTGATAAGTGTTAATTAGACTATGATTTTAGCATTATTGAGAGAAATTTGCTTAAAATTTGATGACTTCTATGGATTTTGATACTTAATGTGGATTATATTATATTTTCAAGTATTGTTATAATCTCAATGAAGAAAGAATGAAATCGAGCAGATTTAAGTCAAACTAGAGCAATTTTGACATAATTTTAGAGGAGCGACTCAAAACATAGGTCAAACATGGACTTGTATTCTACCTATATAGGCTACTAGTTCATTTTGTTTCTTCAAGAATTTGCCACATGGAAAAATAAGGCCCAAATGTGAATTCAAATTTAAGCCTTCAAAATTGTTGCTCAATATAAACCCTTAGATTTATAATATAGGGTAATTATTGAGTTATTAAAGCAACACAAGTATAAAAAAACCTATTTTGGTTCCGTATTGGTGATAATTTTTATAAAATTTATATGCGTTTATGCGTAAAAAGATTAAAGATGAATAAAGGCTGAGAGAATAATCTTAAGTAATTAAACTAAAGTATCTTAAGATTGAAAAAAAGGAGCAATTTTGGAGCAATAGAAGGGGATTACATCAAGTTTAATTAAAAGACTTCAAATTTTCAAGATTCCATAAGAATGGGAAATTAATCTTAAGGGTAGGAAACGAGAAAATAACTTTTAAGGTATCCAAATCATAAGTCATCCCATTAACAAAGATGATATTGTTTCTTTATAGATATGATTGATACTGAAGTTTCTCATGTTATATAGAAAATAATCACAAAAGATCCATTGAAGACTTATATCACGCATGGAAAAGAAGGGAAGATACATAGCCCTATTTTAATGGAGCATATGGCACACATGGAAGCTAATGAGTTTATGAGTAGGAAGAGGAAATTTAAGGAGATTAAGAGACCGAAGAAAAGTATAATTAAGCCTTCATTTGAGGAGCTACCAAGATGTAGAGTTAAAGTAAAACGTCCAACTAAAAGACTTATAGAAAAGCAATTATTGTGAAACAACTTAATGATTTACATATTTTTATTTCAATGTAGTTGCTTTTATGATCTTTATCACTAGATTTAGATGTTTTTTTCTAATGTTTATTATGTTGCATTTATTTTAAGTTAAAGTAATTTTAAAATTAAGAATTTAAACATATTTTGATGTCTTTTTATTATTATATTAGGATTATCTTACCTATAATTAGATTTGGTTGAGTTTTGTTGGCTATAAGACAATAACTAGCATAGGTCGATGTTTTTTTTTTCATTTTTCTCAAAACATCACTATTTGAATTTAAAGAGTGAGCCAATAGTTGAGGATCCCCATTAATGGATTAAAGATTAAGGATTATTAATGGAATTTGACAAGGCCAACATTATTTTATTATCATAAGAGTACCAATTATCCTAAATTCCCTTTTTTTCTTTTTTTAAAGGTTTTCTGTTGTTTTTATATGGCATGTGCATTAAGGACACCTCAACTATAGGGAAGGGAATTAATTACTTATACTTATCAATTTGTTTATAATTAGCTTAATGTGGAATAACTCTAAGAAAAAGTTTTAACTTTGAAAAAGTGTCGATTGAGATAATTCAATAAAAGGTTAGTTGTTTTGTGATTTGATTTATTTAGGCAAATAGCCATAAGTATTAATTATTAAGTTAATTTTAATTTGTTTTTAAATTTTGAAAATAATTATTTGATTTTCATTATAGTACTTATTATGTAATTTAGACATATGATTGAGTTAAAAGTAAAAATTTTACAGCATTTTTTGCATTCCATTAAAAAAAGAAAAAAAGTGTGAATACGCAAACATTAAATAAATTCACTCTATCAACTTTAAATAGATTAAAAAGGTTGAATTTGAAAAATGGTGTCAGTAGCTATTAGAAATGCTGACCTAATTGGGTAATTAGGAATATTGTGATTAAGTGTTTGCTCTCGCATCAAAAGTTAGGTGATTTTCTAAATAAGCCTTTAATTATTTAATTTAAAGTCAATTTTTTTGCTTTACTATCAATATAAGTCACACAAATGTTTGAAAGTTGAAGCATTACTCATATATGTTGACTTCTCACTTTAGGTTGAATTTTATAGATTAAGTTAAAATTTAAAGGATTGTGGAGTTGTATGGAATTGATTTATAACTTAATGCAAGTTGAAAATTTTGGGAAATTGATGAACTTTGCCTTCAGAATCGAATTCTCAATATAGACTCGTATATAGATGATTTAAGATTTAAATATTGAGTTACTAAGCCAACATAGGTGCAACACAAACCTACGTTGGTAATAATTTTTATAAAAATTCTAAGTTTTTGTGCTTTAGGGATTAGAGTGAGGTTTTAAGGAGCTAAACTATATTGTTTTAGCACAAGAAAAGGAGCAATTTTAAGGGGGGAAAAAAGAAGAGGATTCTATCAAAATTCAACTAAATAACTACAAGATTTTAAGAATTCATGAGAATGACATCTTCTATCTTCTTTCCTTTCTTGATTGTTATTGGATTTCTTTACCTTGGTATAAACTTAATTATGATAGATCTAGATGGGAAGAACTTTAGAACTATGTGTTTGGATTGATTCTTCGATTTAATAAAAGAATTAACTTTTTTGTGAATTATTCATGATTATATCTTATTTTGAGCTGAAATATGCTAGCATTTTGATTTAATCTTAGATTTTATATATGGAGATTGAGAATTCATATGTATGAAAAGATCATAGTGTAAATAATAAGAGTTACATGGAATCCTAAAGATAGGACCATATAAATCTTATGGGTCAGAGTCAAATCTATCAAATAAAATTCATTAAACAAGTTAATATGCACTTACGACTTTTTATTATAAAGATATTTCAATTAATCATTTTAAGGATATAGAATGTTGATTAATGGTTTCTATGCTTATAAAGATTTATTAGTTTTAACTGCAAATGTATGGTGTAGCAGTAGCTAACATTGACAACTATAGGTCGATCCCACGAGGATTGTAAGTACTTGTATTAACCCTTTTTCTATTATCTAATTGTCAAATCAGGTTGTGGATTTAGTTAAAACTTAAACTAAACAAAATAAACTAAGATTGACATAATAATGAAATCAGGCAAAGGAAAATACTACAAAAAGTCAATATCAAGTAAATAGTACCTGGGTGATGAATCCTCCTAAGAATTCTTAAATACTAACCCTTTATCATGCAATTAAACTATTGATTATTGGACAGTGCAAATTTCTAGACAGTGCAAATTTCTATCTTATATTAATATCTTTTTTAAGACTATTAACATCTAACCCTTAATTGATTAACTAAAATCTCTTTCTAGTTAAACCCCTAAGATTGCATTATTGAATCGTGAATTTCACTATTAGGTTTGAACCTAATCTAAAGGATTTATGTCAACCTATCTCTAGGTTTGCATGAAACTCCTTCTAATTATGGTAAATCTATTCATATAAAAGTATTTCTCAATCTCAATTATATGAAATCAAATAATAGACTAATATGTCAAATATATTAGTTCAAGAATATAACCCATAATTGAATCATAATAAATTAATCAATAAAATTGCATTGCATTGAATTAAAGATTAAATCATATAGTTATCACAATTTAATGTTCATCACACCTAAGCACTAATTAATTTAGTTCCTACACATAGAAAACAAAACAATAAAAAATATTCAGAAGGAAAATAAGAAATAAAATCAATCATACTCTAAATTTCTCTTTTGTCTCTAATGAATCTTCTTATAATTTGGATTAAATGATGCTCTCTATTAGATCTTGTAACGTAATATTCATGTTTTCCTCATCCTCTATTTTTAACTACCTCTTCTTTGTGTTTCTTATGACTTAAAAATGCTTAAAAGCTTGCCACTCTCCTAATCTACCTCTAATAATGTCCTTTTATAGTAAAAAAAAGATTTTTGGGATATATATGATCACTTTCACAGTTGTTTAGGTGACTGTATATCTCCAAAAACACATAAATTCACTATTTTACGTAGGCACAGAGACTTACATGGGCAACACACACGACCAGAAACAATATTTTTGAATTTCATATGTTTATAGAGACTTACACAATCACTGTACATGTCCGTGTATCTCGAAGTTGTTTCAAATCTTCATTTTATGTCACGATTTCATCTTAATTCTTCTCCTTTTGGTCCAAAAAAACAATTATCACCTACAAACACACTTGAAACAAATTAAGTACCAATAATACCATTAAAATATTAAATAACAAGTAAAACACATTAAATATAGGTAAATATAGGTAAATAATCATTTATAAGCATCTCCACACTTAAACTTTTGATTGTCCTTAAGCAGATCATAATCTAAAATATTAATCTTACAAACATCTATCCCTTATTAACCTCAACTTGTCTGTCCACACTCTATATCATCATATTATATTAATCAAATTAATATACAACTAGATTCAAGTTACCATAGAACTATCATTCATAAGTCAATATTAATAATAATCACATCAATAATCTTTTTGAAATCAAAAGTATAAAATTTCACATTCTTACCAAGGATTCACTCAATGCACTCAAAATGCTTAGGGTAAAAAGTGTAAGAACTCTTAAATCAATGTATAAAAGAATTATTAACTCTAAGCTTGCAATAAAATCATATCTCCACCACTTACAGATAAATTAGAAACAAAAATCAAGTTTTTGATAGGTTTGTCGAAGCCTTTAAAATTAATTATGATTCTTTAATTCTTGTAGTAGTCATAGAACTAGGTCAAATCCCAAGAGAACTAATTACTAGTTTCTTAATTTTAATTAACAAAATAAAGTAGGAGTTTATGATTAATTAAGTAATTTACTAAAATTAACAAGAAATTAAAAGAAATCAACCGAATATAAAAAGTGAGAAATTCAAGAGTGCTTAACTTTGATTCAAGGTAAAGATCTCATCTAATTGTAATATTGATCATTGGTCTAAAAAGTATAGTTTTTTACAATTTAAGTAGTTGGTCTAAAACATATTAGGATGGCTTTATTAAGCCTCAAATTTTCCTAAATTAATTGGTTCAAATCCATCATTCAAGCTAAAAATTACCATCAATTTGTTAGGTATGATAGCATTTTATATCAATTAATTGATAACAATAAGCTTAGTGAAAAATTCTAGACCCTAAATTAAATAATTGAGATAGCTACAACACTTCAACTTAGTTTTGTTATTTCTTGTAAGTTAACTATACAAATTCATAAATAATTTATTTGCTACTTGTACTAATCCTTCATGACAACTTTTGATCATTAAATTCGTGGATAGCTATAGAATAATCAATATCAAACTAAATGTTTAAATTCATTGTTGATGTGTGTCAAATGCACCACAAATAAATCTAGCTCTACACATTAAGATTTATAGCAACGGTGAGTAAGATCATATCCACATAACGTGCTTTTGTAGCTTTTGCAATGCAAGAATTGGTGTTTTAGGTTATGAGGGGTTTAGTTTTATTCAAATAACAAAATGAAGTGGAATTAAACTAAAGAAAGCAAATTAAAGAAAACAGTCAAAAGTGATAAAACTGATAGATGGATTTGGAATTCGGTTCTCTGTTTAATCTCAGCTTGTACGTAATTAAACATACTTCATTTAGTTGTTATTTTCACACCTCTCCTATAAACTATTAATCGTAGGTTAACTATAAGCACTGTTAATCTTGGTTTTCCCTTAGGTCATGTTTAATTAAAACAAGTTCTTTAACTAAGCCTAGCTATTGAATAACTTAGAACAAGCTCTCTAGATTTAATAGGACAACCATATTACGAGTTAGGAAAACAAATCAATCAAAGCAATAACCTCATAAGCTTGGGTCATTTAACTAAGATTACGTTATCTTTAATGATTTGACACCATTAATTGCTACAAATGAATTGGAAACATAATATTTACATATTGTATTCAAGATTCTAACAATGGGTTTTCGTAAAAACAACCTAATGAATGCATTCATATCATCTTTATACAAATACCCAAATCAATAAACATAGGATAACATAATCAATCCCTAAAGAGAGAATGATTCAACATTACACAATAAAGAAGTGCTCAATGTGATGTTTGGTTTCGATTTCACCTCCAAACCAAGTTAAGCAAGCTTAGCCCTTCATGGTTCTGCAAAGAATACGTGCTCTGCCCCTTTTTTTCCTCCAAAATCGATCCATCATTATTTCACTACCCAAAATGTCAATTTATAGTAAAAACTAGGTTAATGGGCATATGCATAGTTGGGTGCACAACTATGCATCCAATCGTGCAAACTAATTAAAATGCCCAATTTGTGAAAATGCATGGTTGTCCATCCAGCATTGCATGACATATTCTTCATTTATTGGGCCAAAAAACCAAAGGGAAGGTTAGACCTAGTTGGGGAAAATTTTATAGCTCCTTCTCAGTCTTTTTAGCCCCTCAAAACAACACTTTTGGGCCTCGAATTCTACATAAGAATTATGACCCAGGATGTTGGCTTGAATTTGAGCTTTTGAATCACCTCATTTGAATTTCATAAGCCTCAGATATGTCCATGTAAATGTTTAGTGGTCAAGTTGTTGACTCTGCAGAAATAGTTTTACTTTGAACAAACGGTTACTAGTCCAAACAAATTTGAACAACTACGAATATGGGCTTCCTAAAAATCATTAGATGTCCTCTAAATATTCTCTATAGACCATGTTTAGATTCAAACTCTCTATCTATGTAAAAAACCTAAAAACATCCCAGGAGGTCAATTAGAGAAGATGTTGGAAGTTCTCATATAAAAATATATTTTATCAATTTTTTCCACGTAATGTCTTGTATATAAAAATGGTTATAAATGAGCATAATAAGACATTTAACATCCTTAATACACTAAATGTAAGTATGAAAAAGATATGAAATTATGAGTGTGTTGTAGCTAGATAAGCCACAAATTTTCAACTTTCACAATCTATTCTTAAGCCATTTAAATCAGTCTCTATCTAATTTCATGAATGTGATTTTGTCTTACCCTAGTTTTCTTAATTATACACATGCACAACTAAAAATTATAAATATCATATTTTTCCTCAAATTATCAGGCAACACAACATCATAACACGTAATAAAATATAAATATTGAATATTTTATACCTTGTCAATCATTTGTTTAATAAATAAAATTCTTACAAAATTCATATATTTTAGAAATCCATATAGTTGATTATTTATCATTAATCATTAATTTAATTAATTACTAATTCAAATTATAAATTACCATAAAATAATTTATTGATAACAAAAATTCACAATTTTTATTAATCGTACACAACTATAAAGGTTCAGTTTAAGATTATCCTTACCTAATTTTCACACTCAACTAATTTGATTGGTCCAATCTACTCTCTAATTTGTCCTTTGGAGCTAGATATTTATAAAATTCTATTAGACTTTATTTGCGAAAATTTTTCAAACTTAACTATACTTAATAATCCAAAATAACTCCTTTTTTACTAGTTTGTTCTTAATTATTAAAAAAATATCCTTACTTTATCTTCCCACCATAATGCTAAACTACTCTTAGGCTCCGTTTGGTTGGCGGAAAAGTAAAATAAATTTAGAATATGATTCTTTTGGAAAATAAATCTATGGAAAGTAAAGATATTCACATGTTTGGATACTTATAAAAATTCTAATAGAAAAGTTGGGTGGATTCTTATTATAGTGTTTAGTATGCAACAATATTTTATGGAATGTAACTTAATTTTGACTATTGTTTTCAATTATATCCCTATAAACCAAACAAAAATTCAAATCATTAAATAAGAAAAATATGAACCTAAAGAGTAAAAATATTCAAAATCCAAATACCAGCTGATACAGAAATTTTAAAAAAATAGGACTTTTTTGCAAAAATTTGTAAAATGTCCCTCCCTCCCTCTTATCCATCCTTCTCCCCTTTTTTTCAAAGTTTTTTTAATTAGTTGTTTTATTTATTTCAACTTTTATAATTATTGTGAATTTTTAAATTTTTTAAATAATAATGAATATTTTTATTACTAATAATAATTATAAATTAAATTAAACTTACAAAAAATTATTTTTATTTAAATTTATTTTAATATTTTATATAATATTTATTAAGAAAGTATTAATAAAATATTTTATTTTTAAAAATAAATAATTTAAAATTTATTATTTATAAACTAATATTTATTTTGTATATTTTAATTATTAAATCAAAATTTAATTGAAATTTATATATTTTAAAGTTGTAGAGTTGAGAGAGAATGAAGGGTTAAATTGACTAGTGTACTTTTTAGATTAAATTCCTAAGGAAAGTAATCTAAATATCAAGGGAGTGCTGAGATTTAGAGTCCAAGTAAAGTGCTATTATTTTCCCTAGATTGGGAAAGTTTTTACTTTTCTAACTACTCAAAAAATAAACCAAACGTGATAATATAAATTTTAGGAAAAAGATTACTTTCTCAAGCAAGAATCCATGCTAACCAAATAAGGCCTTAACTATTAAAAATTCCTATTTTACTTATACCTTCTTTATTATTACTAAGACATTCTTCTACGACTTAAATTTTAATTTTACCCTTAAATATTAATAGTTTCTATTTTCCCTTAATATATCCTAAAATTTTATAAAATTATCTTTGTCTCCATCATCTCTTCTCCTAACTCTTCCTTTTCTCATTCTTCTAGCGATCTTTTCTCTAATTTGTTTTTTTTCCAATTTCATCAAAATTGTTATCATAAACAACACAATATAATTTCAACTAGAAACTAGTTTAGGATGATTGAAATTCATTAATAAAAGAGATGAAATTTAACTGGAAATCTTAGTTTTATTCTCTAATTTACTGCAAAACAAATAAAATGAGAAAATACATGAAAAAAGCTTTACAAGAAGGAGAAAGATGCCATTTTTTGTATACTTACGAGTTGAAAATTTGGAAATAGCCCCTCTTTTAATTAGGGGTAATGCTGCGTATTACAGGATCCCCCTCTCCCCTTTCTCTCTCTCTCTCTCTCTCTCTATATATATATATATATATATGCTCTTCTTGGGGTGAGTTGGGCTTTTGTGAGGTTACAATTAGCAGGGGGTTATGTATGTAGTTTTAAGGTCTTTAAAGGCCTACTAACGTTCAGTTGCTCCATATGAACTTGTAAGATTGTTTAAATATTGTGAAGAATGGGAGGTACCTTCGGGTAGAACTTGTTATTTTATCCATAAGAAAATGAGACAAACTAAGGCCCTGTTTGTTTTCGTTTTTTTTTCATTTCTTATTGTGGCTTGTATAAAAAATGAAACTTTTGCATAAATCACATTTGGTTGTTTGTTGTTTTATTACATTGTTTTCAAAAATAAAAAACTATAACTCTTTTACAAAAACGAAAAAATCACGTTTCTGTGATATTTCACAACAAAAAATATATGTTTCTTATTAACTTACAAAAACCTGTTGTTTTTTCTCTGCATCGTTTTCTCTCTACACCGCATCTTTATCCTCTCTGCATCGCATCTTCATCCTCTCTGCACCACATCTTCATCCAAGATCTTCATCCTCTCTACGCCGCATCTTCATCCAAGTTTGTTGTGTTTATTTCTATTGATTATTATTATACTGTATCTTTATTATTCTGTTTCACGTATTTGTTATCTGGGTGTGCTTTTGTATCTCTTATTATTCATTTTATTTGTTTCCACGATTTCTCTGGTCTTGTCAATGCTAGAATGATAAGTTGTCTTGATTAAGATGCAAAGGTGGTTATAGTGGTCGGTGGTTAATGATAGTTTTTTAAAGAAATATTGATAAGAAAAAAGACATGGCACTGGCAGCCACTTTGTTATCAAGCAGTGCATACTCAAGCGAGAGAAGCTCTTTCGTTTCAGTTTCTGGAGCTAGAAAGTAGTAATACTCAACAGAAACTGTTTCATTATGCTGTTGTTGTGAGGTTCTACTTATGGCAGAAGAGTCAGATGGGTTCACACCCTTGGTTTAGGTTTTTAGTACTAGCTACAACATAGCTTATATTGAGCAACTATCTGATATAAGTCGAGAGTTTATTACAGAAGTTAACTTATATTGCGTGTTAAGGAAGAGGAAGAGAGGGCGAGCCTGATTCTAAGTAGTTGCAAGGTGGTTGAGTACTTGGAACCGATCATATCCAAGGAGCTTCTCTTCAAGTTCCCTGACACCTTTTCCTTCAACTTCGACTATTTACAGAGCTCAATATGGTCTCCTCTCGTCCCTATAGTTCACTGTCCCATGGAATCGAAATTCTCTTCAGTCACACCCAAAAAGCTCGCTTTTAGAGTTGGCTTAGAATTGGGTAGCAATAACAAAGGTAGTAGAAGTGGCTCCAAGAAAGGCAACTCCAAGTTCAAGAAAAAGATTGCCACTTCAATTACTAGCGGGCTGAAGTTTGATTTGGATGTGTTGAAGATGAAGCAGCACAAGAAGAATAAGTTTAGGGTCTCTGAGTTCTCTCCACCTCCTGGCTTCTTGTGTCTTCCATTTGCTGCTAAGGGATGGAACAAGGTGTTGAAAGCTGTTTCAAAGCATTTCAAGAAAAAGAGAAGGAAAGATCCTGCATCACATGTGAAGCTTTCCAATTATTTGACGGATATGTAAACTGTTGAAGGGTTTTCTTTTACAGGGTGAAATTGTATTGGTAGATAAAACCATGGAATAGAACTTACTAGTTTTGCATGTCTTCATAGCCATTGTTAGTGTGTATATTTACGTGCCTTTCATATTGCCTTTCATGCATTAAATGCATCTATTTACGTGACTTGCATGCATTAAATGCATCTATTCATGTTTAATGTATTTCTCTGTTGAAACATTAAATGCATCTCTATTTACGTGCCTTTTTATATATATTTTTTGCACTTGTTGGTTTTTGCGTGAGTTTTAGAGAACCAACACGTGCCTTTAACTGTTAGTTCTCTCTGCTCTTGTTGAATCGTTGGTTTTTGCATTTGTACGTGAGTTTAAAGCTCCTCTTGTCTTCAGGTGTATTCCTATTGTTACATAAGTTTCTTCAGGTAATACCTCTTGTTAATGTAGAGAACCGATGTTTTTTTTAATGTGTAGAGTACAATGCATTGTCACATGTTTATTTTAAACTATATTTAGCATTGAATACTTTATAAATATTATTGTGAATGATATCACTTATATGTTATTACATTTAGTTATGGAAGGCTTGAACAATATGAATGATGACAATGATTGTATAGAAGTAAAT
>JANSVA010000009.1:6643199-6672748 GCA_025504915.1 Erythroxylum reticulatum | reverse complement strand
AATAAATAGTTAATGATAGGATCTAGAATGTTGATGATGTTCTAAACTCACCTTTGAAATTTTACTCTTAAATTAATAAAATCTGATTGTTTATGTATTTATTGGATTTGTTGTGATTTAATTCTGCAATTGCATAATTCTATAATAAACCTGCGATTGCTTAATTCTATAATAAACTTAAAAGGTGAATCGAATAAAAACGATTAAATTGGGATAACATGAGTTAGGTGATTTAATATAAATTAGAATTAAATCAAATCAGTAAATTAGGCAAAGAGAGATCTTATATAGATTTCTGGTAGTTTATTAGAGAACTTTAGAGCTAATTAGGGTTTTGCATAGGTTGTAAACTGAGAGAATGCGACCTCTATAATCTAAATAGGGTTTATGAATTATGGTTAACCATTATAACTTGAGAGAGAGTAATCAATCCTAGGATGGTCTAGAACCAACAATCTAGTAATTCTTAATCAGTTAGGTTAGCATTAAGGATAGGTAAAATTCCCTTTATCTGAATTGGTGAATTTCTTAGGATGATTCTTGAGTATGTTGTAATTGCTTAGTAATTAGTATTTCTGTGATTGATTTTTAATTTAATTTGATTGATTGAATTGAATTTTCATTTTAGTTAGTTGCATCTTAAGCTTTTTGTATTTGTTTCTGGCCTTTGATTTTAGGATTAGATCATTCCTCTTTATGGGATCGACACATTAGGTATTACGTTAATGAACCGTACACTTGTGGATTATTGAGGGTTATTTATTAAAACTTACACATAACTAACACCCGATCACATAGGTTGAAGATACCTAGTATATTGCATTTGCTATGGAACCTAAAGCTATTATCCTTTGAAAAGTTATGGAAGTATAGCCTAGTTAAATCTTCTAAAAAGGATAAATAAGTGAGAGGATAGGGGATCCCCCTCCCTAGTTCCTCTATGTAATTTTACTGGTTCACCATTAATGGGTACACTGAATAAGGTAAAGGTAATACAAGATTTAATCCATCCTCTAAACTTGTTAGGGAAACCAAAAACTTCATATAATTAGATAAAAAATATCCCAACTGATTTATCATAGATTATATTAAATTCAATCTTTATTGCATAATTTTTTGGGAACTAAATAAATGAATGTATTATTAATCTCTTGATGTAACTCACCTTTGTTTATGAACTAAAGGATGTAGGGATATGATCCTATAACTTCTTTTTCATCTCTTGTAGCTCCATATTCCCTGTATTGCTACCTAATCTCCTATTGATGCTAAAGAGAACCTCTTTTACTAATTTAATATCTTACCTTATATTCTTATTCCTTTTAACATTCAATTTCTTAAGTTCCAACTTAATTCTCTTAAGCTTTTGAACACATACAAATTCCTTATTGCCTTAAATTTGATGCTTAACACCTTCCTATAATGTAGCTTAAATCCGTCACCTTAAACATGGAAATTATTAAATACAAAATGGAAACTCCTTCAACTAGTACTGAATAGCTCCTAGATTTTGATTAGAGAATGATATAAAAAAGTGGTTACATAAAACAAGCCTTGCTCTATAGGAGTTGGGTTAACTATTCTATATTTACCATAGCCTTAACTAATTTTTTATTAAGGTACTACTTAGAACTCTATTTATTACTCTATATATACAAGCTACCCTCAAACTTTAGATTAGTTAGCTCAAATTTCCCTAAATAATTCTTTAGATCATCTGAGCAGTTTCTTAAATTTAAGTTGCCATCTACTTCAGACTTATATAGAATGCTATTATAGTCCCTTTTTTACTATCCAAGGCACCTTACCTTGATGGATTTTTGGACCTTTTCTAGGCTTTCTTAAAGCAAATTCCTGTAACGGATATATTGGATCCATACACAAATATAATCATAGAACATGGCACGTTCCTGGATAAAGTAGATTTCCATATGGATCATTTGGTCATTAACTATAATTGATTTTCCTTTAACTTTACTAGTGTTATATACAACAATTATTCTACCATGTGGTGGTGAAGGTGATTTATAATAAAATTCCATTAGGAATCTAAACATTTCAACTTCTCCATTCTCTCTAGCCTTATTTTAGTTTCTAAAATGCCAATAACTAATGGTTTAAAGACAAAATCCCTAAAAGCTTATTCCTTTTTGGGGCAATTTAATCCTCTAACATTCCATACTATAAATGTCATTCGATTGGAACATTACCTTTTGATCCCCTGGATCTATTTTTCTTGCTATTTTCCTACTATTCACCTTTTAAAAATCCTTCTCCAATGTTGTGTTGGTGATTTCCTTTATACAAAAGTTAGATGAATTGTTTAAAGCTTGCACTTATGAAGAGCTTCTTTAAGCTACTCCTATATCCTGATTCTTAAAGTTACTATATGGATCAATCATAGTATTTTTTGGGAAGTTATTCTCCTTCATTCCTTGGTACTTCCTCCTTTAGACTACCCCTAATTTGTTCTATACTTGTAAGATGTTCAACATCTTTTTGAGATACTTTTTGAGTGATGTTGCCTTCATTCTCACCCTTCTGTTACTCAATCCCTATAGGCTTTACATATTTCCCTTTCTTGAAAACTTTTCATATTGCTCTCCATTGTTTGCCCTAGGATTTAATTGAGGCTTTCCATTAATAAGTCACCATAATTAAGTCTTCATACAAATAATTGTCTAAACAAGTCTAATTAGGGGATTTGGAGAGTTCTACATTGACTTTTCCCTTCTTCGTTACCTCCCTAACCCATTGTTTTATGCCTTTTCTCTACTATAATAATAAGAACTAAAGCGATCCATAATCACGTGCTTAGGACATTCACTCGAGGTATAGCTACTTGCACACCTTTTAGGATTTGGAGGAATTAAGAGAGATCCTAAACTCGTCCACATCCTATGTTACTCCTTCTAGTGAGGATGAATATTTTGATACTAAATTTCCTTAATTCCACGATTTCTCAAGTTATTTTATAATAATCTTTTCCCTGAAGTGATTTAAGGTATTATCACAAATGAGATCTTTGGCATTCCAATTCCTAAAAGATCCTTCCAATTATAGATATTGTACATAATATACTATCTGATCCTGTTATATGTCTGAAAAAGTTAAAGGTCACTTTTGAGTTAGGCAACCATATACAAGTTACTAGAAAACCTGACCAAGTTTATGGCCTTAATGATATTCAAGTTACTAGAAAACCTTACCAAGTCTATGGGCTTAATGATATTCATATTCATCATCTCTTCATCAAGTATAATTTTATCTCTACTGGTGGTCACCTTTCCTTTCTAGGTCATAATGACCTTTATTTCCTGTCCACCCTTATGTTAGGAGAGCCTATTCATCTTGGTTTCTTCCTTTTGCTCAATATGGTCTATTTCCATCAAACTAAGAAAAAGAAACAAAACATTCCCTATACTCTTATGCTTAGCCTCATCTTCTAACATTTTCACATTCCTTCAGTTAGCTATGAGATTGATTTTGATTTTTTTTATTCTATTACTTTTAACTATATAGGTTACCAATTGGTTAAAGATCAAATGAACCAAATAGACAACAATAACAACTTTAACCTTAATAACTGTCATCAGTATATAAGGCGCCTCCTTATTTGCATGGTCCCGATGAGCCTCTATTAAGTTACACTATTTAGTTACCTATAGATGGTGAGGCTACTACCTTATGATCACATCATATCTCTCCACTTAATTCTTGCCTAATTACCATTAAGTATCAACTCACCATATTGTAAGGCAAACTTGACTCTTTTTGAGATATCACGATGCATACTTGAAAATTTTTATATCTCAATTGAGTCTTACTTTTATCCTATAGATAATTGATTTTTGATGGTCCTAAGAAGGGGGGAATAGTTTTTATGATATTAGATATAAGGGGAGTGATGACATTCAGGGGAGTGACTTTTGGTAAATTTATTTTTTAAGTAAAAGTGAGGATATTTCTTTAAATTTGATATTAAATATTTATTTTATTCTTGATATTGAATTATGACTTATAGACGAATTAAGGGGGAGCTAATCTTTATCTTGATTGTATGCTTAATTTCATATTGCTTTCTAAGGGAGATTGAAATTGATGTTTTGACAGAAAAAAATACTACTAGTGGGTTTATTAGTTTAATTAGAAGGAATATGAGAAAAAGATGTATTCATAACTCAAGAAGATAGTTCATGAAGTTGATAAAAGAAAAAAAATGAATTTTGCAACTAATAAAGTGAAGACCAAGTCAAAAACAAAAGAAAAAAATGAGGAACATCAAGGTCATTCTTTAGTTTATAATGTTAATTGTATCCTTATTAAATCATTTTGATGTTCTATAAGGATCATTATACATCAACATTTCATTTCATTTTATTACATGAGTCTTTTCATTCATCAAGAGATATTAAAGCTTTTAGATTTAATAAAAAAAGCCTCCTAATCTTTCAAACACTCTTTAAGGAGCATTTTAGGAAGTGTTGAAATCAAAATTGCATTAAATAAATTGAAGTTGAGTATTTGAAATTATTAAAATCATACTTTTTAGGGATTATTTGATTTATTTGTGTTAGTGGTCGACCAATATGAATTGAAGTTGTTAAATTTGATGTATCGAGAGCTTTCTATAATGTAGTTGATGTATTGGTCGATTAATATGGCATATTAATATTAGATGACTAGTGTCTCAATGACTAGTTAATCTGTGCATTCAATGCACACTAGTCAACCAATATGCTATACTGGTTAACTAGTTCTATTTAATTATCCATTGTAGAGACTAGTTTTTAGCTCTAATGGCTAGTAGGGGTCATAAAACTTAGAAATACACGTTTTCTTATTGGTCTTAGGATTAAGAAGCATTTGAGTGCCTCTTACACATATTTCTAAGTGTTTTTTAATAATTTGAACATTTATTGTCTTATATTGAGTGGGTGAGCCTTTTTGATATTATTAATGTTAATAAGTGAGCAAATTTGAGTTGTAAGCTTCCACTAGGACTCTTATTCATTGTATTTGGATATGTTCAAAGTGGCTTTGAAGTTCTTCTTCCCTATGGAGAAAGATTGTAGAAGGGTTTCTCTTTTCTAAGTAAAGATTGTATAAAGGTTAATAATCACTTTGAAAGAAGAATTATAATAAAAATCCAAAAAGAGTCTTGGGATTAGATATAGGCAAGGCTTATCTATTGGATCATTATAAATCAGTTTTCATCTCTCTTCCCTTACTATTTTACTTTATTTCTTAAGAGCTTTTTTAAAATTTATGATTTTACTTTATATTTACTTCCTTCACAAATTGTGATATTTTTTTAAATTGAGTTAGAAACTTTTTGTCAAAAATTTATAGACACCTAATTTACCCCCCCTAGGTGCCATTAGGGACTAACATATTAGAACACAAAAGATCAAATGATTTGGTCTTTATCATTACAATTGGAAGCTTCGATAAATGTATGTTATTATCATTATTAAGTTGAATATTATTTCTTGTAATTTCTTAATAATTTCATTGCATTTGTTTACTAGCACTCTCAATTATTCAAGAATGTTTATAAATCCATTTTTCCTTGACCATATTGATTTTTTAGCAGATTGGGATTCTTAGGAACCAAGTTTGATAAATAAGAGTGACTTGGAAGATAATCTTAGATGAGAATATATTGATATGTCATTTAATGCAATGAGTTTGAATGATGGTGAAGATGAGACTCCTCTTAATGATGAGGATTGTATATCAAATGAAAATTGAGGCTAGTGAAATGTAAGTGGATACATCATTAAATGAAGTTCTAGGTTTTTCATTTTTTCATTTTTTCATGTTCTTAATTTCACTTGTATTTGATATATATCTTAAATCCTATATATGCAATATAATTATAAAACTTGTAATTGTAAGTTTTTTTATTTCAGGTTTCACTTATATTTTGTTATGTTACTTGGCACAAATTCCTGTTCTAATGTTTATGGACCTATAGTATTTTTACTATATGATGTTTTAATGTAATTATTCTTCATTATATGATGTAAATTGTAACATTTTAAGTACTTTTTTTAATTATTCTTAGTTTTATATCTGTATAAGAATTAAACACTTTTTTCTTATATTAATTTTGGTTATTGTTTATATGAGAAATATCTAAAAATTAAAATTAATAGAAATAAAGGGATATAAAATTTATATATCAAATATATATTAAGGACTATTTTCTAATTTTATAAAATTTAGGGACTATTTTATAATTTTAAAAATTACCTAAAATTATATTCGGTATTGACCAGTAGCAATATTACTATACTAAAACCAAATTCAGTGCTAAGGCTAATATGATATTCATAAGATTGATTAAAACTGTTATTTGCTTATGACCTTTTCTAATAGTTTAACTTAATTTTCTAAAGTTACTTATGCTATTACTTCAAATCACTTCTTAAACTCTACTTAGTAGATATAATTAGGTTGCTAACTGATCTAATATGACATAATAATTTAACAACATAAATTTATTAAACATTGAGATTATTTTTTATTATTTAAAAATGAATTAAAAGATTTTTTCTTCATCAAAACACATTGTGGCCAAAGACATTCCATTATGGTTGAAATCCTTCTTGGAAAGTCTGGCTATAGATATGCCTTCTTTTAATGGAAGAATCTTTAAAGAGTGAAGCAATAACTTTTGAGCTTCCATTGTCAAACACTTGTCATTTTTAAAGACCAAACCAGACCCATTGAGTTAAAGGTTGTAATTGCAAAACAAAATTAAATGTAGTAGGTCTCAAAATTGTCTAAAGGATTAAAAAGGACTACTTAGAAAAAGAATTAAAAAGTCCTATAAGTTCCTCTTAAGGTTGAATTGTAGAGGTTGTATCATAGTTCCTAAATTTATAAGATAAGCAAAAAAAGTTTAAGGATTGTAAAATCAATGTGAAGGTGCACCCACAATAAGAAAAGGAGATGATATAAAGATGTGGACTTATCAAAGCCCTAAATTTTTTCCAATGACAAGTTGTTTAGACGTTTAGAGGCTTAAATCATTTAAGAATGGAGGCATAGGGGGTACAACCTATTTAATCTTATCACAAAGAAAGTAATTATTAGCCAGGACATAATTTTTGCTGAAGAAGAACGTTAGGAATGGAATGATAACACCCAAAAGAGTGTATTTTTCTCTTCTTTAGGAAGAAGGAACAGTGACCACTATAAATGAAGAAAACTTATCAAGTTTTATCCAAGACTCTTTTTTTTTATTACATTTTTTGACAGAATCAAGATAAAACTTGATTCTGTCATATTTTTAGATATACAGATAGATTCTCTATGACTAACTTATACATCTCTCGGTTATTTCACTATAGTCTAAATTTGAAGTTGCTTTGATGCATAAACTAATCATAAAATCCAACCTAACCATTACTTTATGTCATTTGTTGCTTTGATGATATTAAGGTGTCGCTTGTTTATTTTATTTTTTTATTGTGATTTTTAATTTTTGTTTTTTGTTTATAGTTTCTTTTTTTTTCAATTAAAAATCCTGTTTGATTGTTAATGTCAATATAGTTATATTTTCATTATTGATGATAAGTTTATATTAGATAAAACTTAAAGATAAATTATTTTAAATTAATTAAAATTATTTTTAATTAATTAAAATTATTTTAATCTCTTATATAATAGTTATTAATAAATTATCAACAAAAATTATTATATTTTATTAAAATAAATTAATATTTATTTTAAATATAATTTTAATTATTAAATAAAAATTTATTTTAAAATTTATATATTTTATGGTTTTTATAAAATTTGAAAACTGGAAAAAACCAAAACTAAAAATGAAAATTATAAACTAAAACAAACATGTTTATTTATATTAAATTTAAAAATCAAATAAATAAATAAATAAAATCAAACAGACCCTAAGTTAATAAAAAAGTAGACCGACTTATTAAAAGATTTCTCATATAAGTGGAGCTATTAAAAAAATATGAAGAAGTTTTTGCAGAATATAGAAATATTGAGGGAGAAGGGCTAAATCTAAAACCATCTAAAAAAGATGAAACTCTTCAATGATATGCTCTTTTTATTTATTTATTTTAAATATTATATATAAAAAAGTCATTTGAGGGGGCGTGCGTGCGTGTCCCGCAAACTCTTATTTATTATTATTTCGTATAAAAGTAAAACAAAGCAAACAATCTGTAACCAAACGAAAAACCCTAAGTCCTTCATTGTTGTTGCAACCAAGTGGATTGTTGCTGCTGCTAGGGTTTAACAGCTCCATCAATCAAATGGCCACGGTAGCGGTAGAGAAGAGAAAGCCAGTATTTGTGAAAGTAGAGGACCTCAAACCTGGTACAACTGGTCATAATCTCACCGTCCAAGTTGTCAGCTCCAAGGTCGTACCTGCTCATAAGCCCCGCCGCGCCTCATCGTCCCTCTCTCAACGACCTCAACCCTCCTCTCGCATCGCCGAATGCCTCGTCGGAGACAATACTGCCTCCATTGTTTTCACTGCCCGCAACGACCAAGGTTACCGTTTTCGTTTTTACGTGTTCCTTTATTAGTTTGTCTTCTTCTTTTGGGATATTGTTGATGTGAGAATGTGACCTTTGAGACCATTTGTTCAGGATTAATCTTAGAATCTTCGGACGTAGGGGAATTTTTTGTCTGTTTTAGTCCTTGATTTTTAAGAATGTGGTTTGATTTATCGCATGGTTGCTGTTGTTGGTAGGCTTTTCGTTTTCTAACCTGAAAAGCTTTGAAAAGAAACTCTTTTTGAGGCAGCTGAAGTGTTAATTTGGCATGTTTAGACCAAGTAATGTTGCCACTAATGTGGGACTTCATTGTTTGAAAGGACTTGATTAAGAACTTTTCCGGTTGTCTGTACCTTTATACTACTTTCCTTCGGAAGCAAACTTGTGTCTCGATATTGATAAGATAAAGAACAATATAATAGGAAAATGCTTTAACAATGTAGAGAAAATATATAACTTGGTTTAAAATCTCTTTTCTGTATGCTTTGTTTTAATGAACCATGCATTTGCAATTCACACAACAGCTATTTGTGGTTTAATGTTTTAACCACCAGGGGGCTTGGCCAGATGGTAGGGAGATAGGAGTGCCTTCTCATCTAACAGGTTTGGAATCTTGGTAGGTACAAGGGGATGAGGAGTGTTTGTAATTATCCCAATCTGATGTACCAAAAAAGAATAGTCCATTTTCTCGTCTGTTTTGTCAAGGGGATCAGGAGTGCTTTTAATCGACATGTCTTTACGCTAGTCACTTGTTAAGTTTTTTTAATCCCAGTTAATTACTTGTTACATGTAAACTCTTGGGCTTATGTTCATCTAGGCCTCAAGACTAGTTGCTTTAATCAGTGAAATTATGGTTACTTAATTAGCTTGCAATCAATGAACTAAATTTACTCTCTTGCTTAGATACGCAAATTGTATATGGGAGCTGAACTTGACTTTTACTTGCCATAGCAGCATTTAGGAAGTTGCGATAGTGGGTTAAAGTCTTTGTTATTTGATTGCCTGTGCCATTTTCAGTTTTAGCATCTCTAGTCTGTTTGTGTGCTAACAAAGGTTTTGATGAATGTTTTATATGCAGTTGATATCATGAAGCCTGGAGCCACCGTGGTTATGCGTAATGCAAAAATTGACATGTTCAAGGGATCTATGCGGCTTGCAGTTGACAAGTGGGGACGCATTGAGGTTGCTGAACCTGCAAACTTCACAGTTAAAGAAAGCAACAATCTCTCTCTGGTTGAGTATGAACTGGTTACTGTTCAAGCTTGATTAAAAGTGAATATTTCTGAATCATTAAGTAGCTTAATATTATCTCCGGGGTTATGAGCTGTTGAGACAATTTTCAGTATGGTAGAATGTGACTTTAGCCCAGGGATGGTACAGAATTTAGTCAGTGCTTGTTGCCTGCACAATTAAGTGTCAGCTTGGGAATGATATCTGATTGATTTAGCCCAATTCTACTAGCTATTTTTCTCAAACTCAATATCCACAAACTGTCAGTTGTTTCTGGATTTGAACTATTTCAGATTAACCATACTGCTGGATAGTATCGACTTATTTAAAGCTCAAGTTCAGTGAGTTAATATCAGATGTTCTGTGAGCTGGTGAAGAAATGGATAATGTTGTTTCATACCTAGAATGAAAAGAAATGGAGGCGTCGAACTCAGTAAACAATGTTATGGCAAATGTCAATCCTAAACAAGCAAAGCTGACGTTGGTACTTTTTGAATGGCTTTGGTGGTAGAATTATGTTCACGATACGAAATTGCAGCAAACAAGCTTCGGCTTACAAATAGTTAAAGACCAAGTGTACTTGAAGAACTCGAAAGAGATAACAATTATTTTACGTTAAAGAACCTTTGTTTAATCTTGAGTTACAATATTAATATTGGGTCAATTTAAGAGTGATAGGCTCGTAGACTGGCGAAAACATCTTTCATGAAATTAGGAAATTTGCTGAAACTTTTCATGCACTAATGTTTGCCAGTTGCCAATATTTCAATGCTTACTAGGCGCTTTCTTCAGGCTGAAACAATACATCATTATATGGCTGCATATTCATGCATGAGCCAACTCTGGAAACCAAAATCTTGTACAAATAGAAAAGGAGCAACTCGTAGTCAAGTACTACTCCAACGAATTCCAAAAATATTATCAACTAAAGCAAATACAAAATAGAGGAAACGAGATATCAAAAATAGTTCTTCTCGGGTTAGAATTGCCAACAAATTCTTACAGCCCTAAACACAGAAAACAGAATATCAGAATGATGACAAAAGTCTCAATATGAAATGCATAATGCAATAAATCAGGGCAGCAAGCAAAAAATGCCTGATGTGAGAGCAAAAGCACAACTAAATTGAATGGTAGAATTATAAAAAAAAAAAATTGCAGCAAAGGAGTAACAACAACTTGGTTCCAATGTTTTTCTATTGCTTTTGCTTGGCCCTACACATGTATACCAAGGAAGAATAGGAAATGCTAAATCTAGTTGCCATAAACTTAGACCCAATAATACAATATGCTCAAGTTCATTATTGAATCCCTTCTATCTGGTTTATCACAACTTATTGTGTAAAGAAATAATTACCGCTGATGCAAAAGGATACGTGCATGTGCAAAACGTCGATGGCTAATGCACTAACAAGGAGTTGTATATATGTGTCAGAGATTGTTCACGTTATTCACAACCATCAATTGAAGCAAAGGTACTAGAATAATTGCATAGACAGCTAGTTCAACATTTCTGAATTAGCAATCTTCATTTCATAGTGGTGATCAAAATTTTAAAATTCTTAAAAATCAATTGAAGGTTCATTAAATACCATCGGGGAAAATGAATAAAACACTAGATGTCTGGATCCTTTAATAATAATGAAATAGCAGAACTGAAAAGAAACTACTACAAATTAAAAACTAATCCTGTTCAAATCTTTTGTACATTAGTCCAGTTGAACTACATCGTCATAAAAGTAGTAGCATTAGGAAGGAGATAATGACAGGAAAGCCAGTAGTAATTAATTAAGGATCTGGAAGCTTGCAAAATCAAACTCGTCCTTTCAGCAGCAGACTCAAAACTTCTAGATATTGATTTTGTACTAATACTTGCTTCAGTCCACTGATCATTCATCACACATCATCATTGCAAGCTGATTGAATAAAAATAATCAGTATGTCCTGTAATAATCAGACTGATTCTTTTTTCCTTTTTTCAGTAGATTGAAACAAGCTAACAGCTCATGCATATTTTACTGTGAATACGAGCGTGGATGAAAGTCGATGACTTTGCAATCAATGTTTAGGCAAATGCAAATCCCACATGCAGGGTAATTCATTCTGGATAATTCATAACACAAAGATCACACATCTTAACTCCATTTATGCTTGTACAAGAGAAATGCCCTGCCTTGTAAACCGATATGAAATCAGATACTTCCTACTTGCTTAAATGATGAAGGACATTAATAAATGGAGGTTGTGTCATCATTGCTTCTCCATCTTCATCTAGTCTTGACTCTTCCTACAAGACGAAAGGAGAGTAGCATGCGCATACTCCACCAGTCAAATGACAAAAAGGAAATGGAAAAACTCTACGGGCTTCAAGTGATAATGGATAAAGATGGAAGAGATTGGTTATAGTTTCTGCATATGAATTCAACATGATGCGCTGACATACTTCCCTTACGAAAAAGGTGAAAAAGGCAATGTCATGAAAAGAGAGAAACAGCCAGACACTCATAATGCAGTAAATACATATAGCTGCTAAATTTTTCACTTCAGTGAATCTCTATAGGCACCATAAATTGTATTCATTGGTATCTAGTTACAGAAATGCAACAAAAACTACCTTACTTGCAACTTGGCATGAAACACGTGACAATCAAGAGTGAACATCAAAGGAGCCCGATAAAAGCCCAAGGTTAAAACATACGGAAGCTTGAAACCAGAAGCTTATGCATAACAGTAATACACAATAGCCATAAGTATCCGCCTGAAAATCTATCAACAAGCACAAGCAAACAAGCGAGGATATATTCAAAACTTGAATATTGAAAATAATTAGTTTTCTTAAAAATATCCACATCCTGATTTCTACTCAATTACTCCACCATTTAAAAGAAATAATTTTTCCATACACAAAACGAAGGACCAACAAATTAACCATCCAATGAAAATTTAAAATCAAACATATATCATTTAAGCAAAATAACTCAAGTTGTGGAGAGAGATTCAAATCAGAAACTATACCTTCGGGAAGCCAGCCATAAGAGCGGCGAGAAATGGAGAGCATAGAAGTCATCAAAGCAGAAGCAGTGGCATTGTGATACGGCATCATCGATTCTACAGCGAAGCTCAATTGCGCCGGACGCCTTCAATCACAAAAAACAAAAATTAGTACAGTTTAACACTGCTATTATTGAATTGATATGCATTCATTCAGTGACATCGACCTGATTACGCGCTGAGAAAGAGGGCTGGTCCGGGAAGCTCGCAGCGGAGGAGGCACAGTGGAAGCTTTGGGTTTGGATGCTATGCGGCTTAACATGTAGCGGCCGGAGCTAGACCGGAAAATGGACAGGGCGGCGGATGAGGACGTCATTTTAAAATGCGCTTTCGGTGCTCTAAGACAGGAACTCCTTTAAACCCTACCAGAATCTGAGTCTGCGGTTGATGTGTTAAAAACTAATGGTTTACCTTTATAAAACTAACTAAAGTTTAAATAAAATTAAAAGTTAATTATAAAAATTAAAAATTTACCCAATTTTATAAATATAATTCAAAATTTAAAAAGTTATAATTAAATATTTAAATTTTTAAATTTTCAAATATATCCCAGCTTAGTGTTTTCCTTAACAGAGCTAACGTCAAAAGTCGTATTAATTATAATAAATCAAAAGTCACATTAATTATAATACGTCACACTTCGAATGTTACGTATAAGTCAATTTTTATGTCAAATTATAATTAAATTAAATTAATTATTATTAAGTCACTATGAGAAGATTAGACATACAAAGGAAGAAAGTAAATAATCTAAATCGAAAACTAATCTTGTATATAAACCTTACAAATCCAGGCGGAGCAATAGCTTATGTTATTTTTGTGTTTCGTTCTTCTCTTTTGTGATAAAAGTTTATGCTTCTCAGTTTGTGGATGGCTGAAGAGGGGAGAAGGTGGGTTAGAAATTTTTTTGTTTAATTTTATTTTATTAAAATGTGATGTTGATTTAACATGATATATGACATTCAACAGTTACCATAACATAATTGATATGACTTGCCATCTCAATTATGTTAACCTAGACAATAATGTTATGTTATATTTGAGAAAATTAAAAGTTAAGTTATTTAATTGCCACTTTTTAAAGTGCAGATTTTAATCGCAAAATTGTGTAAAGTTTAGGATTTTTTAGTAATTAACTCTAAATTAAAGAATTCAAGATATGATTGAAATAGATTATTTTTTATCTATCGAAGAATTTAAATTTTAATTAAAAAAGATTATTAAATAAAAATTAATTGATTTATTTTAGTTTATAAAAATTTATTAATTTATAAAATTAATCGATTAATTAATAAATTGATCAATTTTTAACAACAAAAGTTATTAAAACAAAAAAAACTTAAATAAAAATTAGATAATTCAAAATTTTTATGATTAAACTAACTAAATTGATAGGAATTTTTAATGGTCAATCAAAAGACTTCAGCATGAAAATATAACATTGTTGTTAAATCACCATAACCTAATTGTTTAGTATTGATACAAGTCCTCGAGAACTTTTTTTTTTTAACAAAATCGAGTTAAAGTCAACATAATTCTTTCGATAAATTTAACTAGGAAAAATTAAATGTTTTTTTGATAAATTTAATGGGTCACTTTTGTGATTGAACTATTGTAAAAACAATACTTATCATTCAAATTCAAAATATAACCTGACATTAACAATTTTGGAATCATAATTACTTTTTTCCAATATTTAAAAACCTAAATTGGAAGTTAAATTGGTAAAATAAGATATTTAAGGTTTAACCAATATTAGATCGTCACGAAATTGGCTAAAAATTGAACAAAATTAATAAATTTGAAATATGATTGAAAGATAAAGTTTTTATCCATTGAAAAAATTGAAGTTTAATTTAAAAAATGAGATTGTTAAATAAAAATTAAGAGATTTATTTTGGTTTATAAGAACTGAGTTAATAAATAAATTTATCAGTTTTAAACAACAAAAAGTTGTTAAAGTAAATCAATCCGAAACGTTAAAAACTAAACTAAAATGTTGAACGACTCAAGATTTTTACGATTGAACCATTTGAATCAGATGAGTTTTTTAATTATTGTTTTTTTCAATATTTTGTCAAAATCATGAACACCAATTAATGAAATGACAAAGCTTTATTTCTCTTTATATGTTGTTGTTCATTCTTAAAAACTTCTTTATTGGTCTCACATTTAGGTTTAACCCTTATTCCTAATTCTATCTCTCAATTTTAATTATTGATTATTATTTTACAATCATAAATCATAATAATTAAAGGATTGTCGCATTATTTTAAAAAGGTGGGTTTCATTTTAGTTTTGAATTTTATTGTAGATTCCTTGCTTTAAGTTAATGTAATCATAGTCTTCTTAGTGAATGTTTCATAAGATTTCTATTAAAGGGAAGATATCACAGAAAGAGAAAATGGAAAGAGAGGGACATAGGAAGAAAAAAGAAAGACAAAATTTGAAAATTCTAGAAAATACTTTTGTATTCTTTTTATAATCATTCTATGGTTATATATAATGATGCATGCCAAATGCACCAAAAAATAAGACCTAACTTTGCACAACTAAATTTATAGTTATGAGTAGAGATTTCATCGACAAAGAGTGTGTATGTAGCTTTTGTAATGAAAAGAATCGATGTTTAGGATGAGGGGAGTAAGAAAACAAAGTACAATTGAAGTAATGAAAGCAAATCAAATTAAACAACATGAAAGTGAAAAAATTGATGAACGAGTTTGGAATCCGATTCTTGGGTCAATCTCAGCCTAATCACAAATAAGCTTATTTAATCGTCTTGTTCTCACACCTCTTTCAGAAACTATTAATCATAGGTTAATAATAAGTTTTGTTAACTCTGGTTTTTTCTTAGGTCGTGTTTGATCAAAATAAGTTCTTTGACTAAACCTAGCTATCAAACAACTTAGAATAAACTCTCTAATTTTAATAGGGCATCAACATTACAAACTAAGAAAATAGAATAATCTAGGCAACAACTACACAAACTTGTGCCATTTAACCTGTTAGGTTATCTCTAATGATTCATCACCATTAGTTTACCATAAATGAATTGAAAATACAACTATTATGTATTATGTTCCATATTTTGGCAATGGGTTCATATATAAACATTCTATTGAGAATGAGAATATTAATCATCATACATAAATACCCAAAACATTATGCCAAGAATAACATCAACAATTTCTTGAGAGAGATAAAATCAACAATACACAATGGAGAAATGCCCAAATGTGTTCTTCGACTTCGATTTCCCCATCGAACTAGAAAAAGGAAGATTAGCCCTCCATATATCCTAAAGAAGTAAGGGTTATGCCTCCTCTTATGGTCCAAAAACAATTAATGTTATGTTTGATTGCTTAAATGTCTATTTATAGCAAAAATTAGATGTTTGGGAAGATGCACAATTGGAATGCATGGCCATGCATCAAACTATGTATCATAAAACACCCATTGTTGTGATTATACGCGGTCGTGTATCTTCTAAGTAATGTTGAATTCTTCATTTTCTTGCATTTTCTTGTCCCATCTTCACCCTAATCTATCTCCTTCACGTTTCATAAAAATAAATGAGTGTTTAAGACAATGACTTAAGGAATGTGCATTTAACTCATTTTAGCTCTTATGCTTCCAACTTGTACCTAAAACCAAGTATGAACCGAAATGAGTTTCTTTAACATTTCATAGAGTTAATCACTAAGTGTTATAAAGTAAATGTATAATCAATTAAGAACACGTGAAGTTCCCCCACATTTAACTTTTGATCGTCCTCAGCCAAAACAACGAAATTAAAGTCACAAACCAAAACACTTGCACATTTTCCATATTTCCCAAGAATAGATAGTTATAAAAAAAAAGAGAAATAACTTTCAAAGCCATGGAAGAACTAAACATTAAATTCCTCTACTTATGATTAATCAACAACCATTCACTTCAGAAAATGAGCAATCTAAGAGTAGACTTTGACAAAATGTGTTTAAGAATAAGATAGATCTATAGGTACTCTCAAACATCATTCATAATCAAGATATTCCACAACTTTGCATATCATTTCAGTTCTCTACTACTAGGATTCACATGCATAACGATGAATCAAAGGACTTTTAAAGGTTGTAATGTGGGAAAAGGATAAATTGAGATGTATTTGGATAGTGTAGTGTAAAATTCATCAAAGCTAGTGAATCAAGAAAAATACTCAATGTAAGATTAAGCGCAAAAACTAACATTCACTTAAAACTAGGTACCATCAGCTATAATGAATGCAAAAACTATGTTTCATAGCTCAGATTCAAGCTTTTACACCATAAATCACATGAAGCATAAGGAATTAGAAGGAATCATTCATAAAAATCGATGATAAATTATAACTACATGGAGTGATTCTTCAAAACAACATCTCCCTTTTTCACATCATAATCAAACCACCCTTTCCATACAACTTTAGGAAGAAAGACTAATCATGAATAACTTTGCAACACATATGCATTTCCTTTTTGATAATTTTATTTAAACATATTTTCTTTCTTTTATTTTCTTTTTATTCTTCGTCTTTTTTATATAAAAATTGAAAGAAGCTACATCAATATTGGAATTCATTGATAAGAGATAAAATGACATTCCTACAATTATAAACAACCCACACATGTGCACACTCCTACCCTTATACTCTTGTGTTTCCACAAACATCAATAATCATAATGCTCCACTAGCTTTAAGGTATGGGTAAGAAATTTAGTTAAGTTTGATGCATATAATGTGGTTAGCATAAAAAGAAAGGCTAATAAAGCTCAAGGGGCCTTATCAAAAGGGAAAATTATATCAATAGGTAGGCTATTTGGCTAATGTAATTTGTGAAAAAAAGAATGCCTATATTATTTTTATGCTAATGCATGTGATAAAAATGTTATCTTAAATAGAAAATCAAAGCAAAGCCAAGATGTTCATGTCATAAAGGTCACACATAAACAAAAGATAATAAGATTGATATAGATGTGTTAGTCTAAAAAGGCTTAAAATCTCACTGGCTTATGCCTACCACTAGTCACTACTCTTCTAAAGATGATGTACATTGATCAATCATAAGAGTACAATTACATGTCTAAGTTTTCATTAATTTTTCTAGTTAATTTTACTCTCTAACTATAATTATATAGTCCTAGTAGCAATATAAAAAGAGAGAGTGTTATTTGATTTGATTTAATTATCTCTTTTTTATTATACTTAAAACAGGAAGAAATAAACAAACTTAAAAACACGTATGCATATAAGGAAAAAAAACAACTTAAAAGCACACATGATAATCCCCACCCTAAACTTAAAACTTACATTGTACTCAATGCAATATTCAATGTAAGAAATGAAGCATTCAACAGAATTATCAAATGTAAATATGTAAAGGAAAAGGAACAAACTCCCCTTAGGTTGCCTCCCAAATAATGCCTTTGTTTATTATAGTTAACTTGGATCCATGCTTTCCTCCTCACGTAACAAAATTATGGTCTTTAGGTATCTCATCTATTTCCTTTTCTACTTGCGGTTCTTCAGGATAAGGCCTAAAGTTGATGACCACTCACATTCAGTTTCTTCCTTATCTTTAAACTTTTAATGTTTATTGAATCCTTGCACTCTTGAAAAATCTCCAATATCTCTTTACCCTTTTCCTACTTGTTCAATTTCTCTAACCTACTAGAAAAATGTGGAGGATTAATCTTAACAGCAATTTAAGATTCAACGTTTACCTTTGAGCTAAATGATATATCCCTTTCTCCTTCAAGCTCCTTCTCAACTTATTCTTCATTAGCAATTCCTTAAGTAGTCCTCTTAAGATTCTCACTATTGTTCAAGGTTAGTGCAGCGATATTCATTGGATTTACCTCAGGATAGGATGACAATTTTCCTTCACTTTGTGATTCTAAGTGGTTGATATCCACCGTGATCTGGTTGTCCGAATTCTAGATGTCTAACTTTGTATCTTACAAAATTTGCCTTATATCATGCTAGAAATGCAAAGTATTAGTGGGAATAAACTTAACTAAGTGTTATAAAGATGTACCTAAGTTGGAATAAGAGAATTCTAATCTATGTGGGAAATGTTATGCACCCTGTAGCCGATCTAGGAAGTAGTTTTCCTAACTGTCCTATCCATAAATAAGGCTTAAGTGATCTCTCCAACCTGAGTTATAGAATTGGGAATATGTGTTATGGGAAAAATTTCTTCGAACAACATTGACATACTGCCTTCATAGTGTCCTTTTTATGCATAAACACTGATAAACGTGAAAAGATCAAGAAATAAATGTAAAAACTAATTATAAACAAATATTTACAAAATGCCAATTGAAACAAAATAAAATTAAAACACTTCACTACCCGACAATGGTGCCAAAATTCTTGATGCATTTCGAATACACTAAACCTAACTCTGTTTAGTGTTGAGCAAGTTTTTTATCTAATAAAAATCTCAATACATCGCAAGTATACAGATCATATCTTATAGCATATAAAGTTATCAATTCCACGAGGAACTAGATAAAACAATTTGAACCTAACTTTTTCTAAGGTATTAAGTATATGATTTGAATGAAAATATTAACAAAAATTAAAAATTAATAAAATAAAGCAATTAGGCAAATAACAAGTGAGCAACCAAATTAATAATAGGTTTTGATTAAAGATGAATGCTTAGGACTTATTCATTCATTATTTTGGTTCCTTAACTATTATTGATCCAATTATGTGTTAATCCTAGATTTCCTAATGTATTGATTGTTCTCTCTCAAGACCTAATAAATTAACCTTAATTGAATCTAAAAAATTTAGATTGCAACTTCTTAATTCATAAAACTTTCCCTAACGTTTTCAGTTAGATATGAAGTCATCTATTATATAATTAATTTCTCATAAAAGATCTCTCTTCAAATGATTGTTAATTTGGTAATTGTGGGACTTATTAAACTACCAACTCTCATTGCACAATTTAACTTTGAATCACTCTCTCGATTTGTTGAGTATAAGTATGCACAATTATCATAACACCAAAATATATATTGAATCCTAATCTGAATATAAACAAACACTCATATTAACATAATTCTAATCCTATACATATCCAAAAGAGTGTGTGGGTAGCTTTCGTAATGAAAAGAATTGGTGTTTAGGATATGGGAGAGTTTGATTGGAATTAATAAGAAAACAATGTAAAATTGAACTAATGATGGAATTAATAAGAAAACAATGTAAAATTGAACTAATGAAAGCAAATCAAATTAAATAATATAAAAGTGAGAAAATTGATGAATGAGTTTGAAATCCGGTTATTGGTTCTCAACCTACACACAAATAAACATACTTAATCGTTTTATTGTTCTCATATCTCTTTCAGAACTATTAATCGTAGGTTAACAATGAAACTCTATTAACCCTGATTTCCCCTTAGGTTGTGCTTAATAAAAATAAGATCTTTGACTGAATTAGCTATCAAAAAACCCATAATAAGATTTTTAGATTTAATAGAACAATTGCATTACAAACTAGGAAAATAGATTAATTTCGACAAAAACCATACAAGCTTGGTCCATTTAACTTATGTCATGTTATCCCTAATGATTCATCACCGGTAGTTTACCATAAATGAATTGAAAATACAACTATTACATACTATATTCCAAATTCTAGCAATAGATTAATGCATAAACAATCTATTGAGAACGAGAATATTAATCATTCATACATGAATACTCAAAAAATTAAGATAAGAATAACATAAACAATTTCTAGAGAGAGAGCATCAATAATACACAATGGAGAAATGCCCAAATTTATTCTTTGGCTTTGATTCCCCTATGAACCAGAAGAGGGAAGATTAGACCTCCATATATCCCAAAGAAGTAAGAGTTCTGCTTCCTCTTGTGTTCCAAAAATGATTCATATTATGTTGGGCCACTTAAATTTCTATTTATATAAAAAAAATAGGTTTCTGGGAAGATGCGTGTAATCAAACTATGCATCACAAAACACCAATTTGGTGATTATACATGGTCGTGCAAGTGGATACACAACCATGTATCTTATAGGTCATGTTGAATTCTTCATTTTCTTGTATTTTCTTATCCCATCTTCACCCTGATCCATCTTCTTATTGTTTCACAAAGAAAAATGAGTTTGAATATAAAAAGGATGGCTCAAGGAATGTTCTTTTAACTCATTTTAGCTCTTATGCTTCTAACATGTACCTAAAATTAAATATGAATCAAAATGAGTATCTTAAACATTTCATAGAATTAATCACTAAGTGTTATGAAGTAAATGTATAATCAATTAAGCACACATCATGTAGTCTCTCAATTAACAAACTAAAAATATCTTAATTGGCACTATGGCTATTATTACTGCCCTTTATTCATAATTCACTCATGCTCCTCACTTGGCATAATTAATCATTGAATTTAGTTAGCCTCTTCCTCACATGATTCCTCTTTTTTTTTTTTTAATCTTATTGTTATAAGTTAGGGTTAGGTGTAACTAGATCTTCTTTAGAATTATGGCCTGTAATAGTGTTCCACCCTTCCATAGCAACCTTGGCCTTAAGGTTAAAATCATGGTATTCCCAGATAATATCATGAAAAGGCTCCCCTGTAGTATTAGTCGACGGTTTATTCTTTCATTAAAGTAAGAATTATGAACCAAGCTAATCTTGTGTTATGCTGATGAATAAAAATTATAGTGGTCCCAAGGATGGATAAGTGGCAAACTCTCAAAAGACTAACAAGGGTGTAAAGGTGGCTCACAATCCTAAGAAGAATGAAGCATAGTAGGTTATGGTATGACATAGTGTGCATGCAAAAAAGTTACCTTAGAGGCTGAAGGACTGAGAGGCGATCCTTATATGTAGCAGAAAAGAAAGAGAGTAATGTGTGTGGAATTTGTGTAATCTCTCCCTTTCTTGGTTTCTAATCTTTTTCTTCCCCTTTATTGTGTTTTGCTAGTTCTTTGTAACTTCCAAATACTCCAGACTTAGTGATTTATCATTCCCTAAGAGCTTTGTAATTTTATGTATTGGCTAATATCAATCTAATATAGAGACTAAACATTATCCTCATATTTTTTATTATATGCGTTGCTTATTTCCAAATTATAGGTGTATTTCATTGAGAGTTGATCATCGATGGCAGAAATACTTGCTTGAAGCAAATGTTTGCAAACATTAAGAGTCTCCAAAGAAATATTAGATCTTAATGCAAGAGATACTGTCACTTAACAAAGGTTGGGAAGAATGGAAAATATGTTAGACTTAATGAATAGTCATTTTGAACTACTCAACAAGTCAATGGATCGAGTTGGAATGAAAGAGGTTGTAGGATTTTCAACTCCAAATAAAAAGACTATTTAGGCAGATGCTCTTTCCAACATCTTACAAGTGAAGTAAATGAAGATTGATTTTTCACGATTTGATAGAATGGATTCTTTCGTATGGAATTTTCAGGCTGACTAATTTTTTTTACTACAGTACACTAGATGCATGGCGGTTGACTATCGTCACTACCCACTTCGAAGGTAATGTAGTTCCTTAGTTCCAGATGCTTCATAAATCCAGCTTAATAGCTTCATTGGCCTCTCTCAATCATGCCATTGAGGAGCATTTTAGGCTATCAAGGTTTGAGTCACCTCGAGCTCGGTTGTTCAAGTTAATAGACACTGGGTCAGCAGCTGATTATTACACCTAGTTGTAATGTGTTATGGAAAAACTTTTTCAATTTGTTTGGGAAAATTGTGAACCCTGTCCTAAATACTACTTATGCGTGTCGGATTACACAGGAAGATATCATTCATCGAAATCATGATCCTTCAACCATTTTCACCAATTATTTATGTAAGAACTCCGTGTTATTAGATCTTTTTAGATCCTGTGTTTTAGTGAGATTTTAACTTAGTACTGATGCTAATTAAATTAAATATAATTTAAAAAATTAAATAAAAATAATCAATGAAATTAAAAATAAATTAGATTAAAAGAGTGAAGGATTATTATTTCATAATGGCGGAAGAATGCCAAAAGAAGATAAAACAGGAAAATGAGGATACGACCCGGGAGAAAGAGGCGTTTAGCCCAAAAACCCGAATCTCTTCATTTAGGGTACTCTGTCACTCAAGTTTGGCATTTGAGGTTTTAGGATTTGTAATATTAGAACCTTCAACTTCAATGGCTTCCCTCTTCAAGGTACGCACTGTTGTTCCTCCACACATAGTTATTAGTCCTCAATTTCTTGGCTTTAAGAAAAATTAAATTTGGTTGATGTTGTCAGGATCCAAACAAACTATCAGTGTATAGGGACAGAAGATTTCCAGGTTCTCAAGAGGAATTCGACCATGCGCTTCTGACATCATCAACTGTTTACATTGGAAATATGTCTTTCTACACAACGGAAGAACAAATTTACGAGCTTTTCTCTCGAGCTGGAGAGATTAAGAAGATCATTATGGGATTGGATAAGAACACCAAAACTCCTTGTGGCTTTTGTTTCGTTTTGTATGTTTTATTATTCCTCACACTATGATGTGTTTGTGTTGTTTTTTGATGGGTTTGGTTTTGGCTCCTCTACCATGAACATTGCCTTCTTCCCCATTTCTTTTTCTTTTCTCAATCTTTTTCTGGTTTCTTTTTGGATGAGTAAGAATTCACTATTGGAGTTTTAGGTAGACTAAAACTCAAGCGCGACAATTGAAAAAGATAACAAAATCAGTTTCTTGCTCATGTTCCAAGTTCTTTAATTTATTGCGTGGAAATTATAGGACAACCTACCAATCTCACTATAGTTTTATTTTCAACATCTGAAAGAGCTTAAATAGAGTTTTCCCTATTCCAAAGCCTGTATGATTTGCTCCTTTAGTGGAAAACATGGAAATAGGTTTAATATTGGGGCTCTTGGTTTTTTTACTTGTGTGTTATCAGATTTTATTCTAGGGAAGACACAGAGGATGCAGTAAAATATTTAAGTGGAACTATTCTTGATGATCGTCCTATACGTGTGGATTTTGATTGGGGTTTTCAAGAAGGAAGGCAATGGGGCCGTGGTAGAAGTGGCGGACAGGTGATAGTTCTGTTCCGACTAGCAATTGTGAACATGTTTGACCTTTTGCTTATATACATTATCTGTTTTTGCTGTATTATTACAGGTGCGTGATGAATATCGCACAGATTATGATCCTGATATCCTTTATTTACCAAGTGTTCTCAATGTTATTCATCTTTTCCTGAAGATGTGAGCAGTGTTAAAAATATTGTTGACCCACTACGAGATTGGCAATTTACCATGTGATTGAAAATGTCCAAATGCTTAAAGCATAGATTTTCTGGACTTTCGCATTCATTTTTTATGTACTCTACACAAGCTGAAACTACATTTCTGTCTTCCGGAAATTGTGAGAAGTGGGATCAATCTAGAAGTGTATGGACCTAGATGATGTTACAGTTCAAGTAGATCAAGTTGAACGGTTATTTTCTTCCAAATGACTTTCATATGGGTTGGCAAGCGAATGTTAGACTGGTAATTGTAATCATTGTCATCTGTGCTATCTTTGGCTTACTGGGATCAATGTCTTTGTGTGGTTCTGGATCGTGTCCTTAATTTATCCAGGTCTATCTTCTATAAAACTTGGCTGATTGCATTCCTTAAATATGAATACTTCCTTCTATGTTTATTAGCATTTCTGATGATTTGGAACTGCAACTCACCTCACTAATAGACTGTAGAGTAGGCCAGATTTGCTTATTGTGCTTGTTAATTATCCACATTTTTTCAATGTCGTTGGTCTTCTTCCCTTATGTTAGCACTAAAGGGGCATGATTCTATTGAGTATTTTAGCTGACTTGTTTCCAATATACATGAATGAATTTCATGTTTCCTGAGATAAGCCTAACTGCTTTGCCTAGTCAGAGTTCCTTTTAAAATGGGCTGATAGCTTTGGGTTGGCACCTCATTTGCACGGACATTTAGCTACATACTACTGCTATTGACTTGCGCAGTGTTAGACTAACATGGATATTTGGTAGATTCAAGCTCCATTTATGAATGATTTCATTTAGTAATTGGATCATGGTTGAAAGATGCTGACTTGTTGACCAATTCATCTTTGATTTAAAATCAGTTGAAAAAGTTCCATGTATCCTTTCAGTTTTCTTGACATGTTGTACGCAGAGGTGGTTATGGAAAGTTAATTCAGCAAGAGCTAGAAGCACAAAGACAGCTTGTTGATTACGGTGCTGGATCATTTGGTTCTTTCCCTCCAATTATGCCATCTCATTGTAAGTTGTTGTTGGTATATGAAAATTCCACTTTAGGAGTTATAAGCATGTAATATGTGGTCGTGTTTGTTAATTTTCATCTAGACAGGAGTGAAAAATGGAAATCCAAAACATGTTAAATGAACGATCTTGATACTTGCAACTTAACTTGCCTAGATGGAAGGCTTATTTCAGACTTTGCAAACCTTGTAATGCTGTCAGGTCTTTGTGAATAAGCATATAGGGTTGGATAAACTCCATATGTACACAGGTAGAGGCGATCCTCTCACTTCATATTCATTGCATCATAACTGAAGAATGTAGAGTGAAACTAAAACTAATATGTTGTCTCTAGTAAGTACAATTGATATTGGAAACGATAAGTACCATTTGAAGCAATGAACTGCTAAACAGTGCTTACATACAACTAATACACTATGGGTAACAGATAGTTGCTCTTACATTTGAAACTTTAACAAACAAAGCATTGCTTGCATGGACCAAGGCTGAGTTATTCACCAAATGAGCCTGGATTGCCTTCTGTCCATATATATATGTGAACAAATATTATGAAGTTCTATCTCTAACAAAATGGAAATTTAAAGCCATCATATGAGCAATATATTTTAAGATAAAAATTGAGATTTAAATGAGAATGATATTGATGAACAAATATTAATGATATATTTTACCTTGTAAAGAAAAAGCAATGCCTTGTTCTTCTACACTTTTTAGATGCCTGATTTTTATTTATGGTGTTTCTTTTATTGCAATCTATTTTCTGGTTGTATTATGGATGCCCATTTATTCTAAGTTGTAATATGATGAAGTTCAAATCTAGGAAGGCATGTTTTGTCGTTTTGCCTTTTTTGTGATTATTTTAATATTTTAATCTGTTTTTATTCTTTATAAAGTCTAATCGAAACTATCTAGTGTGATCTCTTCTTTACTCAGATTGATAGTCTGGGTCAGATCTGAAATTTTTAATCATGCAGATGGTAGACATGGTGGAGGCCATGGTCATGGCAATTCTCATCGTCATGGTAGAGGTACTCTGTGTGTGTGTGTGTGTGTGTGCGCGCGTGCGTGTGCGTGTGCGTGTGCGTGGGTACTTTACAGTAGTGATTCTTGCATTAGGCTTAGTAAGAGAATTGTACAAAATGGGCAAATTATACATTATTGCATTGTATCAGCCTTGCTTTGATTTTTAAATTGTATCAGGCTAGCTTCAATTTTTAATCTGTATCAGCCGTGCGCTGATTTTTAGACCTTTGTTATGGTCCTATAACAATTCATTCAATCTGTGACATTTTGGTGGGGCAGATTATCACCGAAAACGATACAGGGATGATGACCGACATGCACATGAAACTTCAAAAAGAAACTCAGATCATGAATCGAGGAGGAATTCTGATCCTGATTCTCGCCCGGTAACTTTTTAAGTTTAATGGATTAAAATTGTTTCCTAATCGTGCGAATTTTGCAAGTGACTTCGAACCATATGGCTCCTGTTTCTGCAAATTACTGATTTGAATTCATTGGGGTGATTGCTTAGTTACCCAAAATTCTCATATATATGTGTCTATATATATATTATATATGTATGTATATATCTATATAGCTTAAGAAATCTTAAATGCAGTTGCAGAAATCATTGTTTCTTTCATGTTATAGGAGAAGAATCCTCGTTTCCGAGAGAGTGGCGACTCTGATGATGAGGATGAAGATCAGAGAAAGCAACGATCATAGCCTACTCTTCCATTAATACTTCGTAAGGTGTTTATTATACTTACAAATTGTTGTACTGAAACCTTGGAAGGATGAGATAACTACTACTTAAACTTTGTACTCTTTTTGGTCTCTACGTAGATTTGAGTGATGGGCCAGTACTAGAACTCTCAAGACTATGCACAGATATGGGAGCACAAGATTGGTTTCAGATCAAAAAGTCCTTTTTCTGTTTAGCATGTCCGATCTTTTATTCCTGATATTGGAACTCTTTGAGGTTTCTAGTGACCTTGTGTTGTCTGTTTACTCAGCAAGCTTATTGTCATTAATCTTCATTAACTTGTGTAGAACTGACAATGGAAATTTTACGTAGCTACGTGGTCTTTTTACAATGAGGATGCGTGGAGGGAATGAGGCAATGATACATTGTATCCTAATTTTCTACGATTTTATGAAAATCAAAATTGAGTTGTTGCATGATTAAGTCTACCTATTTTTGACATTTTTAAGATAAAATATTAAATCGGAGGAGCGATGGTGCCAGCAGGGCTTACAAGAGAATACCAAGGCCATGAGGCTATGCCCAAAGAAGAGAATTCATTAAGCTAGCAAAGGGAATAGCTAATTCTAGGATTAGGCACAAGCTTGTTCTATATTCTTCATTTACATCGCATCAATGTTATAACCTAATGTAACTCTGAAAGATTTTTGTGTCTACTTTACATTTGACTTGAACCTTGTTTGCCAATTCAATAACTACGGGCCAATCTTGCATTAAGCATTGTTCGTTGCAGAGTTTTAGCATCTTGTTCCATATCAGTCTTGTGAATTGGCGCTCAAATAACAGATGATTGAGGGATTCAGGTTTTTGGTCATAGAGAGTAAAATTTTGGTTGTTGAATGAGTCAAAGTATTCTTAGCCAAAGCATAAGGGAGCTTTAGGTATATTGTTTAGGCACCATGTAAGGTTTTCCATTCCATAAACAAGAAGTTTTGAACATGATTTGTTAGTAAACTTGCCAGATATGTATCTCAACCAGGTAATCCTATCTTTATTCTTGGGATTGGCTTGATAGGTAGGATTATTACCAAGATTTCTCATGCAGCTCCATTTAAGATCAACTGGCCATGACCATCTACATCCCGAATGTTAGAGCTAATTTTTATGAATTCTGGAATGTTTGCCACCAGGAGCCTAGCATTAGGTTGTTCATGTAGGGAGTCTGCTAACTTTCGTACCAAATTGGGGTTGTCTCTCCATTCCCCATAATGCACTTTATTACTACATAAATTTCTCTCTCTCTTTTTTTTTTTTTCTCCCCTGAAGTCTACATTAGTATCCATGATATGTTAGTATTGGCTTGAATTTTTCACAATCCTAGCCTTTTAAATACTTTAATGTGCATCCATTGCACTTAAAGGGATTCTTGATCTATAAAGAGCTTCTATATTATCTTTGTTAACAAAACTTATTGTTTTGATAGCTCTAATCCACATTTCCACTTGGTCCTTCGGCTTACAAACTTTTGCTCATTTGAATTTGGCCTTGTTGCTACATTTTGCAAGTTTTTCAACACTTTTTAAATGGCTTTGCTTATATTGGTAGGGAGGAAGAGACGAGAGCATAATAAACCTACAAGTTGCAAAGAACATATTTTATTAGTTCTAATCTCCTAACAATGGTGGAAAATTTCACCAACTTCCAATTCTTTTGTTTATTGCACCAAAGTGGAGTTGACAATCTTTGAAGGTAAGTTTTGAGGCTACAATTGGGATGCTAACATATTGCAAAATTAATGGTGCTAGCTGAGGCATCGAGGCCAAGAGATTGCTTTTTATTTATTTTTTTGGCAGAGAGACTTGATAATCTTCGAAAGTTTTGATGGCAATCAAGGATAGCCTTCACTGAGTCAATGTCCCTACAAAGCATAAAAATATTATCTAAAAATGTAAGGCTAAAAATTTTGATCCTTCTGCACTTAAAGTGGTAATAAAATTTCTTTTCCTTCTTAATGTTATTGGTTGTTAGTTTGGGGAGGGGAGAAGTTTAGTCTAGATGCTGAATAAATAGGGTAATATAAGTTCTCCTTATCTTAATCCTTTTGCAACTTCGAATGCTAGTGTAGGTTCCTCATTCAAAAGTATATTAATGATATAAAGGTAAGATTTTGTTATAGCCATTTAATGGACTTATTGGGGAATCCAAAAGTTATTAACATGTTAAATACAAAGCTCTAGTCTACTAGGTCAAAAGCATTTTTGTAGTTCACTTTTAGTGCGCAACTCTTTAATATTAGTCTTCCTATGACAATTCTTTAAAATTTCTTATACCAAAAGGATATCAATTCTTGAAAATTTCTTATACTAAAAGGATATTATCCCTTTTAATCTTAGATGAATGCACCTTGACTTAGGCTTATAATAAATTGGAGGATGACCTTAAGTTTGGAGGTTGACATTTTGAATATGATATTGTACACTGCATTGCAGTATAAGATTGGTTTGTCTTGCAAGATTAAGGTATTATGGATTTTAAGTATAAAACCAGTGACGGAGCCAGGAATTTAAGATAGAAGGACCCAAATAAAATATAAATTTCACAAAAATTTTCATATCAAAATTAAATTAAAAAATAATGTTTTATTAAGAATATAAAATAGTTAAAATTACAATGATCCTCGCCTACTTTTCATAGATTGAAATCTTTTCATAAC
>JANSVA010000009.1:6620409-6643099 GCA_025504915.1 Erythroxylum reticulatum | reverse complement strand
ACTTTGTTGGATTTGAACTGATTGATTGGGGAGGAGAAACAAGAATTTTGAATCATTTATTGAGAGCATGTCAGTTTTTTCTATTTTCTTTAAATATGGTTAATGAATATTACTTTGAATCTAATGTCGATGTGAATATAGGTGATTCACATAGGACTTGGTCTACCCAAAAAGAAGAATAAGGCTACACCAAGTAGCTTAGTACTGACACAACTGCAATCGTGGTACCGTCAGCTTCTTGAAAGTGTAGCTAATGAGCCATCTGCTCGTACACAGCCACAAGATCACACATTTGCACCTTGTGAGCCTACTCCATCACCAAGAGAAGTCACATCTATGCCTAGTACTCATCCTAGAGATAAGTATGAACAAATTTTGAATATGCGACGCAATATTAGTTCTCCATCAACTTCTCAAGAGATGCCTCTAGTTTTTAATTATCAAACACCAGTAAATCATATTATTCTTCCCACTGTGGGCTCTTCTTCTGCAAGCACTGCAGGTATGATCTTTCACATCACATTAGTGAAATTTATTAAGTTTAATTATTTTGTTTAACTAACTAATTAAGAGTATGTTATATGCTACTTATAAATTATTCCTTCGCTATTTTAGGATCCACGACTGATCCAAAAAGCAAGGGGTGTCACAAAAGGACACGGATTGGCAAAGATTAATAAGGCAATAGTTAAGAGATTGGAGATAGAGATCTCCCATACTGAAGGACAACCAACCAACTCCGTAAAGCCTGCCAAATTATCAAGTGAGATTGGTGTGGTATCCCGAACTTCCTTACCTGTAAGAACAAAATGGGAAAAATTACTAATGAGCAATTAGACATTGCATTTGATAAATTAGACGTAAGTATTCTAAACCAATCTAATTTATACGTGTTTTCCATATGCCTAAAGCATTGACAAATAATTTATAATTTTTTGTAGAAAAAGTTGGAAGTTAGGGAATAAAGACTGACAACGAAGTACATGCTGCTGTGAAGAAGTAAGTTAAGGGAATAAATACTGACAACGAAGTACATGATGCTATGAAGAAGTTTCTTACTTTAAGGTCTAAAGATCAAAGATATAATTTAAAAAAGCATTTCACCAAGCACGGAAAGGATGTTAAGCCACATAATGTCACAGTGGCAGAATGGATGGATTTATGCGAGTATTAGGAGCAATCAGCTACAAAGGTTAGTTTATTTGATAAAAAACTTAATTTTGTAATTTCTTTGACAACTGATTATATTTTAGTATTTATGAATTGTGATTTATAGATGTTATAATAGATTTTGTTACGTGTATGATTAGAAAAAAGTCAAAAAAGCCAAATTGGCTAAGAGTCAGGTCAAATGTCGACCAAACTCCAGCTCTAAGGCCTTTATAGCGATACGACATGAGATTGTGAGTTATTATCTTTTTAATTATATTTTACTTTGATTGACATTTAAAATTTTATAATAAATATTAATAGTAATATATTTTTATACAACAGAGTGACAGAGATGGAGAAGAGTGTGACCGGATGAAGCTATGATATCACACTCATTATGATGGAAGTAAAGATTAATGGACAACTGCCGAATGCAAAGAAAAATGGGTGAGTACATAGTTCATTTACAAATACTTTTTAAATGAGAATGTGTATGTAATTAATTCTTACTTTTTCAGGTATTGAATGTGTCATGAATTGACAGATTCAATAGAACATGGTCATCCGATGACAGTGGATGAACTGTGCGACAAAGTCTTGGGCACTGGATCAGATTATGTTGTTGGCATAGGAATTGGGTCTCGAGCACAAGGGAGGACTTCGGTCAGAAAGAGACTTCGAGACAAATTACAGGAGTCAAAGAGGGCTAATCAGGGGTTACAGTCTCAAGTTAATGAATTGACTAAACAATTTAAAGATATGCAGGATTGATTAACTACCGAAATCGAACAACAAAAAAAGGTCTTGGAACTTTTATATGCTACACATAATGTTCGTTTAGATTAAATATGTACTCATATTGATATATTAAACACTTATGATGTATTGTTTATATTAATTACCGTATTATGAAATGTTTGGGAATTGCAATTAAATACTAAATTGTCTGCACATATTAAATTCTTGTTATACATGAATAATTATTAAAATTAATGATATACTCAAAAAATTGAATAATTATTAAATAAATAAATTTGATAAATAATATTGAATAGTTATTAAATAATAAGATTTTAAAAATTTGTTAATTATTAAATTATCAAGTAATTAAATTAAATTTATTTTTGAAAATTTGAAACAAAATAAAAGAAAAAAATTTATTACAATTGAAAATTATTAAATTAAATTTATTTTTGGATTAATAAAAAAAATTAAAATTGAATAATTATTCAATGATTATTATTTTCAAATAAATGAAAACAAAGAAAAAAATTAAAATTAATATTGAATAATTATTAAATATTAATTGTTTTCGGATAAATGAAAAAATTATTAAAATAAAATTATTTTTGGCAAAATTAAAATAAATAAATTTCTTACAATCCGCGACGTTTGGTTCCGTGACGTTTAGAAACCAAACGTTGCGGATTATACCTATTCTGTGACGTTTTCTAAATGTCGTGGATTAGGTTGTTTCCGTTACGTTTTTAAAAAACGTCGTGGAAATTCTAACAATCTGTGACATTTTCATAAAATGTCACCAAATATCGTATCTTTTGGTGACGTTTTCTAAAACGTCGCCGAATGTTAGGGGTCTTTCGCGACGTTTTTCATAAAACATCGCAGAAACCTTTTGCCTATACCACCTTCTACAACGTTTTTTGTGACATTTTTAAAAATGTCGCAGAAGGTATTCTTCGACGCTTTTCGAACTTCTATAACGTTTTTAAAACAATGCCAAAGGGGTTCTTTTCTTGTAATGATAGTTTGAAATTTTTTCACTTTAGTCCCTACTTTTTGAAAACTATTATACCATTTATTATAATTATACCACGTAATACACTTAGCACACCATTTATTATGGTTATACCATGTAATATAAGACCTTAATTGTTGATCTCCTAAAATCATGATGTCACCTATATATAGAATAAAACTCACGTGGGTGTTGTCGTATGATATACTTACTGCATTTAAGAGTTGGTTTAGTTTTGAAATTGCCATTTTGGAGTTGTTGTGGATATCTAGTTCATTTTATTTAACAAAAAATGAATACAAGATGAACTATACTATTATTTGCAACTATACTAATAGACAATGATAATTTCTTTTAAAACTGAAAAGATAAAGAACAAGTGTATTATATTAAATACGAAATTACCTTGTTTTACAAGCTCTATTTTATGTTGAAGAGCATCAATAATTTTCCGATGTCGTCCTTTTTCTTTGTAATTTGTGGTTGTCTGTCTATCCAAGTAAGTCATCCAACTAATGTCTCCAATATGTTTTGTTTTACTACTTGGAGAATTTGGGAGAAAATTTTGTATGATTGCAAATAAGGTTTTGTTTTTATGTTGTTGTTTGCAATATTTTGAGTATCATTGGTGAGTTTTTATGTTCTAATTTAATATTCCAAGTATTGCATTTAATATGGGTATTGATTGAAACATTGACGCATAATAAACCCTTAGGATGGTATATAGGTTGAAAACCGGTGATGCAACTCTGATGAGACTTATTGGTGCAAAATTTCACGAGCCTAGGAGTCACAGTGAGAACTTGTTGTCTTAATTCATATGGTGTAACAATGCCATGTACCACATTTCTTGTTTAAAAACAAACTTTGGAAATCAACTTGTAGGTGATTAATGTAAACATAGTTATCTTGGTTTTATATGTTATTGTTTGGAATATTGTTAGAATGATTGATGGCTAGATATATAAATTACAAAAGTATTTAATGCATGACAAATGAGTTTGTATAATTATGGATGATTATTGTCATAATAAACCCCTAGGATAACATATAGGTTGGAAACCTGAGATGCAGCTCCTATGAAGCTTATCAGTAAAAAATTTCATGAGCCTAGGAGTCACAGGGAGAACTTGCTTTCTTGATTCACAGGAGTAAACAATGACACGTACCATTGTGATTAGTTGGCATTTTTTTATTTGACTAAAACTCATAAATGTTCAATTTGTATAATTGTGAACTCATATCATAGGAGGAGTTGGTTTCAATTTGGAGGGAAATAGTCAGAGACCCGTAAAAACTTAGGGGATGTTTTATAAAGTAAAGATTAAATGTTCTATAAACTTAGGAGAAATGAAGGATTCTAATAATGAAATCAGTTTTTTAAATAACAGTTTTGCAGAAATGAGTAATGTTGTAGATCTTGGATGTATAGACGATTAACACCTAATGGTTTCATTAATCATGAGTTTGTTGAGGGAGTTAAAGCCTTTATTCACTATGCATGTTCTCAGCTAGCATATACAGATGGTCCAAAGATCAAATGCCCTTGTAAAAAGTGCAAACATATTCATTTTCTTCCTATTGATGAAGTAAATCTCCATTTGTTAAGAAAAGGGTTTGTTCCAAATTATTTTGAGTGGAAAAAACATAGGGAGCCATTAATTTGTAGCACCTCAAGGGGTAATGAAGTAAACTCGTCAATAAATGTGGATAGGTTTGAAGGGGGAACTGGATTTATAACAAATAATGTGGGTGCAGCTGAAAATCCTTACACCCAAATGGTTTATGATGCAACTAGTTATACCTTTCAGATAAATATAGAAAATCTAGAAGAAGAACCAAACCCATATACAAAAGACTTGCTAAAATTAGTTGACTAAGAATTATGGCCAAATTGTGAGACCATGGCTCAATTATCTTCAATTGCTCGAATATTGAACATAAAGTTTGAAGGGCATATTTATGATCAAAGGTTGGATAAAATTATTCCTTGGTGGAATGAATCATTGCCTCCTAGGACATAATTTTATTCATCTCATCAGAGGCTACTTGTATTAATCAAATTTTAGTATAGTCAAAGATGGGTCAATCAAATTAGAAAGGGTATTGGGATTTTTGGGTAATGAGCAATAGTTGAAGGTTATTTCCACTCCCACCCTAATCACCAAGTACATTTTAAGGGTGATGAGGATGGTGGTGCTTAAAAAAGATATAGATGGCCAGCACTTTACATTGATTGAGGCATCACTTAGGATAGTGGACATTCATATATAGAGAGATCAAACTAAGGATAAAGAGCTAAAGAGAATCAATATTATCCTAGGTTATAAGCATATCTCCATCCACTATAGCCTTATGCAGTAGGACATACATTAGATCGGAGATATGATAGTGAGATTGATGCATCATATAGGATTCAAGATACTACCTCCATTAGTTTATCCACCACAATGAGTAGATATAAGGCCTAAAGTAGAGAATGAGGCTCAAGGAGAAAGCATACCAGGAGTAGTAGAGCCTAATAGAGAGATCAAGGATCATAGAGAGTCATAGTCAATAGTTGTAAAGTGTCTAAAAAAGATTGAACCTTATAAAGAGACACAATTGATAGTTTTAGAGACTCAGCCACTTATGGAGACTCAGCCAATAGCTATAGAGTCGCCACTGAATGTTTGGTTGATATGATATTGACTGATGATATGGTCAACTTTGAGGTGTTTATTCCCATCGACTCTTAGGTGTTTATTCCCTATATGCCTTTATTAGATCCATTATTCCAGGATGGACTTAGGTACCTATGCTCATAATTTTTGTTATAATTAGCTTAATAGGGTACATTTCTGGAAAACTTTTAACAACTTTGCTCATTAATTTGTTATGATTAGCTTAAAGGGAGCAATTTTGGAAAATTTTTATTTTGAAAATATATTACTTAAGATGATCTTTTATGGGATTTATTGTCACTATGTTCTAATTTGGTTAGGAAGTTAATTATCACTGTATTTGGTTAGGAAATTAGATATTAGCTTTGATAATTAAATTTGTTTCAATTTGCTTTGTTAATTTTAAGAATAGATAGTTAATTTATATAATAATACTTCTTATGTAATTTATACATATAATGTGTTAAATGTGAATTCTTTTTCAACACTTTTAATATCCCACTAAAAGAAGAAATTTTTTTTTGAATGAGTAAGTAGTAAATAAATTCACTATGCTAGCTTCAAACCAAGGAAAAAAGTTGAAGTTAAAGAGTGATGCTAGTATTCATTAGAAACATTAACCTAATTGAGTTATTAGGAGTATTTTTATCAAGGTGTTTTGCTCATGTCAAATGATTATTTAACTTTTCAAGTATGTTATAAATGGTCTTATGTTGATTTAAATTCATTACTATCATTCAACAAAGGGTTATAAAGATGTCTGAAACTTGAAATATTTTTCTCATATATGCTTGTTTTATGCATTTTATACATTAAGTTAAATTATATAAATTTAGTTAAAGTTTAAAGGATGTATGGTAAATTGAATAAACTTATGACTTGATACAAATAGATCAATTCCTATCAATTTGAAGAACTATATAATTGAATAACTTGTCAAGAATCTTGATTGATATGGATGATTTGTTAAATTTTTTCCTAGAATTGCGTCCTATTTATATTTATAGTAAAGGATTTAATTTCCTTGAGGAAAAGAAAATGTTTAAGTGTGAAAAATTTTAATAAGTGTTAATTACATTATATTTTTAACATGATATTTTAGAGCATTATGCTTGTATTTTTTATTTTTTTATAAGATTTGGTACTTAAAATGACATATATTTTATTTCAAGTCTTGTTTCAATCCCTTAATAAAGAAGGATTAAGGTTAGGAATATTTGAGTTAAGATGGAGCAAAGAGTGAAGGAATCAAAACATGGCACCAAATGTTATCGCGTTGCTTTTAGTGTTCAATCATGCTCTATTATAGTTCTAAGAGAGTTAATGTACCTAATAACATGTCACGAATACATTCTTATGCTCTAACTGTGTTCAATAAGTGAGCATTCTATTTTACAAGCATCTAAAATGTCCAACCATGTTCAGGCTATGTTCACAAATATTGGATCAACATAGTGCCATTTTCTAGACACCTGTTAATAGTGATTGTTATAGAAAAGAACCCGAGAAGAGTGTAAAAAAAACAATGTTGGATGGAAAACTTAGGGTTTTATATTTAAAATAATAAGATAGAGAAGAGAAAAGGAAGATGAAGTTAGGAGGAACAAAAATCAGTTGCAACGTTGATGAAAAGCATTTCAGAATGGAAAACTAGAAGATTCATCAATAATATTCAAGATTCAAGCCATTAGAACTCAATCTTCATTCTTGTCATCATTTTTGTTTATTATGGAGTTTCTTTATTTCATTATAAACTAAATCGAGATATAGACTAGCTAGGAAGAACCATAGAATTAAATTTATATTAATTTCTTTTAATGAATGAAAGATTGTAGTTTCTTGAGAACTATTCATACTTATTTATTTTATTGAATCATAGTAATAAATATAGAAGATTCAAATTCAAATTCGTATAAAGGATTAAAGTAGTTAAAACGATATTATATAAAATCAGGTCACAATATGAATAATGAGAAATAAATGGGTTGCTAAAGATAAAACCACATATACCTTCTTAACTAGGGTTAAATCTACCATTAGAGTTTACACAATGAATTAATGTGCTCCTAGAAGGTTTTGACTTGAGAGAGCTTTTGGACAAACTAATTAAAGATAGTGTTTGTATGTTTTACCCATAAAAGTAAAGTTGTAACTTTGGAATTTATATCAGTCTAAGTAACTAGGATTAACCATGAAATTAATATAATTTCAAGAATAGGAAAGGTTCTAGGTGAATCATTCAGATCTATTATATTTGCGGATTGTTTGTTTTTATCCATTACCTTGACTAATTAACTCCTATTTTTTATTTTTTATTTTGTTAATTTTCCTTTTTTTCAATTTAATCACTTGTCTTGTTAGATTATATAATAGAAAGATGGTTACTACTGGTACCATATATAGTAAGAGATTTCATTAGACCTGACACATACAAACTTGAAAGGTTGGATGGCTTATAAATTCTTAGAACTTGGAATGCCCTACACCTCAAACCTTACTATGTTTAGTTTCATGTTAGTTCAAAAATACATTTCAAAACCTTTGGTCATATAACTACAAACTTGAAGAGCCTTAAAATTCCATAATCACAAAAAAGTCTAAAAGCGTCAAACTCAAAGAATCTATAAATGATAGATTCATAGAATCTTGACATGTTAGATATAGAAAATGCCAAATGATAAACTTATAAAGCCTCAAAATGTTAGACTTAAAACTACAAATCACAAACTCAAAGAGTCTCAAAACATTTGACATAAAATAATCAAACGAAAATCTCAAATAGTCTTAAAACATTAGACTTACAAAATGAAAAATAATAAAATCAAAGACTCAAAAATTCAAACTTGCAAAAACTTTAAATGGAAAACTCAAGGGGTCTTAAAAGTCATACATTCAAAACATGAAATGACAAGCTTACAGAGTCCCCAAATGTCAAACTAAAAAAGTCAAAGTAAGTCATTCAAAATAGTCTCAATATAAGGCACAAAAGATATGAATCACACTCTCCTAAGAAATTCGAACTCATCTTGGTGCAAAGTTTACCAAAAATCTAGGTAAACCTCCAATGTGACATGTTATACTAACATTCAAAGAAATATCACTAAACAATAGTCTTATAAAGATCAACCCACTATTAAATATCTTGACTGGCCTCAACCAAAGGCAAAATTGCTACTGCATTTTTAAGTTAGAAAATAGCTATTGTACTCGTTTTTAAAGCTAACTGGTTATCTTCAAATAGGATTACAAAATTGTCTGCACTATACTTGGGATTAGGATCATCGGTCCTAGACTTGGGGACATCCATAACAGAAGACAGGTCTAGATGCCCACTATTGACTAAATCTTTATAGGCCTAAAATCCTCCAAGGTAGGATTGTGCCATATTGTCATAATTCTAGGACTAAAAAAATTTTCCTTGAGAAAAGGATGAAAATCTTCCAACTTGAAATCCTTCATTATGAAATAAACTTCTTATTGATGGAAGGCCTTATATAATTGCTTGTTCTCTACCTTATAAACCTTGGTTTGGGTATAACAATGACTAAGCGGCTTCTGCAAGCCATTAATCTCTTCAAACTACCACTACTCTCTATCCTTCCACTTTGCAACTTTTGCAGCTCTGTAGATTTGAGCCCGGTCAACTTGGCAATTTAATCATTAAATCTCTAACTTTGTGTATTAGTTGGAAAAAAACAATGTACGTATCACCTTCAAAAGGAAATTTTATACCTTCACCGTGAAGCAAAGTATAAAAGGACGTATATGTAACAAACTTATGGCATGTGATGCTCTATGGTGTTTTGAATTGTCTCCCACTCACCATCATTTATATGCTTCTCATCATTGTGAAGCTTGGCTCCACTCAAGACTTAGGGTCTCGTATTGTTAGCATCAAAGACACTGTTCTTAACTTCAACAAACAAATAGGGATCGTAGATATCATCTACCAATATGCCTCAAAAAATTTTTTGAGTAGGGGTAAAATAATAATATTTTGAATAGGGACAAAATAATAATAATTTTTTATAAAATCAAAACTTAAAATAATAATATTTTTATATAAAAATTTTTAGATGCAACAAGAGCAAGTGCCATCTGTCCCTACCTTTACTTATGTCATGCGAAGAGTCACAGGGAGAAAGAATACAAACTCTACGTTATGGCTCTTTTGGATAATGTCGGAGACTGCATTAGGTTCAGGCAAGTTTATATATAGTCTTCTCCTACCTCACTACACCTTAGAAGTCTCGGAATTATTCTCGATTGCCACAAGGTTTATTGTGCTTTCTCTTTTCACAAAACTCACTAGACTTGGCTTTGCCCATCTTCATAGCCGTCTTCTCTATATGATTCATATCCATATCTATAAGTCAATATCAATTTGTCAACTTAAAGAATTTAATTCGTAGGTCTGTAACATTCAGAATGTTGTCAGCACCAACAATCTTCGGTGATGTCTTATCAAGAAAGAGACACCAGATTCAACTAAAGCGTGAGCATCAGCGCAAATAGCAAGCTACTATTTTTGTTGTCATTTAACCTAGAACCGGGACCTCGCTAAATAGGCCGAAGAGTCCACTTACTAGTATCTTCTACGGAAAGGAACACAAACTTCCTCTTCCAATCATTGGTTTACTTTAGAGGTTTTCCTACCCTAATCCCTACACTAGGTTTATTGTTTAAACTATACCATCCAAAGAACTTCCATGCAGGCCTTAGTTGATGCGTAAACTTAATTAACTCTATAGACTATTCTGTGTTCAACAAATGATAGAAAACATGCCCAATATTAAGCGTCTTGAGTGAGGTTACAAACAAGTGTGTACATGAAAACATACCTTTAATAATAAAATACAAATCTTATTATATGACTGCTAGCATAAGACATGATCGCAGAAAGGTTGACTTGCAATGTTTAGTCAGAAAATAGACCTATAAATAACAATATACGTTCTTAGCCTGAAGACAACATAGAATTGGGGAGATAAATCAATCTATAATCTGACTTGGGACAAACTTGAAGTCAAAAGTTTTTGAAGATGGTTTCATTTTAAGACAGATTTATGGTTGGGTATTTGAAGCTGACTTCTCCATTTTCAGAAACATATTTATGGGGGACATTCAAAAACAATAAAGGCAGTTTATGAACTCAAGATAGACATGTTCAGGAGGCAAATGATATATTTTTAAAAATATGCTAAAGCTGGGGCCTAACAAGAAGTCTTTTAAGCTAAGAGTCTCCAAGTAGTACACAAGACTAAGGCAAATGTCACATAATCTCACAAGTTTCCATAAAAGTAATCACTGTTATCAATAATGAAGTCACTTGTTCACCAACCTACCTATCTTAGGATGTTAGTTATTTTCTATCTCACACTGACGTAATCGTTGGAGATTAAAGGCCAAAAATATTCTGACACTTAATTTTTGTAAAACTGTCGAAAAAGGATATCAACTTTGGTATTAAAAAAAATTCCTTCCATATCAAACCTAGATCTAAAAAATCCGAATGCGTGCTTAAAACTCGTACTTATCATTTAACATGGGAAAGGATTCACCAACTTTTTGACTTTTATCAAAACACTAGAAGAATAAAGACCTAAGAGTATGATAAATGGCTATAAATAAAATGATTCCATCAAAAGTTGTTCAAATTTTTAGTTACGATTATTAATTTTTTATTTCTTATTTATTTAATTTTTATTTCTTATTTTCTTATATATGACAACATTTTAGTATAATTTTTTAAATTATCTTATATTTTGTAGTTGTCTGGTGTTAATCTAGAATGCAAACATGCCAGGAGTAATTCTCACATACTTTGAACTTGACTTCTATCGATGATATAAGTGAGCTTCAAAAAAACTTCGAGAGTGGAGTCTGCACTAGCAAGATGCTAAAATGATTTAATTTAAGCAACGAAAAATGCATTCTACAAAGACATTTGAGTTAATAAAATGAATACACAATATAAAGACAGATGAAAAAATAATAACAAAATATTTTTAAAGTTGTTTATCTCTTTAGAGACTATGTCAAGGTTGTATTTTGCAATATATTAAGTGTGTTAATAGTTTCTATCATAGCGATGGAAATTTTATAGTATTCCAGCTTAAGCAATTTTATGTTATAATTACCCACTTCCTTCTATTTTAGTTAACTACCTGCCATTATCTCCTTAACTTTCACGTTCTAGAATTCCAACTCTTGTAACTATTTAAGTTCTAGCCTACTTCCCTATATTTTAGCTTATTGTTTGCCATTTTAGCTAACTGCCTTCTTGCATTATTTTTTAAAGCAATTTTCAATTATGTATTGACTATCGAGAATTCTATAATCTTGTACTTCTTAACTAATTATCATGAATTCTCTACCCAAAGGAATTTCAGGACTTCTAGAATTGGGTCCCTTTCACTTTTGGGCCAAATAGGCTTAATTTATTTTAGATTATTATCAGTTGTCCCTGTATATATTTGGTTGAGCAAACCAAACATATCATAAAAATTCCTTTGACTTCCTAACTAGAATTCAAATTCTAAAACTTGTATGACTCTTTGTTAAATTTGTAGGTTAAGCCAAGTAATGTCATCTATGGGAAGTCTATTAAATATCAAACATTGTTTTACGGATAAGAACTATCAGATCTAAAGATTACGTTGGGATCTTTTCAAATTTGAAATCCTTATTTGCTACAAAATATAGTAAATCTCTTTAAATTCTTACCTTTTACTATTCAATTAGGATTCGACTGTTTCTATACTATAAAAGCTTCTTATTACTTCTTCACTTTTTACGTTAACTATTAAATAGTCTTTTATTTCTTTTTCTAACACCCACTTTCTTCTTTTGCGATTTCTACAACTATGGCTTCTTTCCACAATGCCTCTTCTTCTCCTTAATAGATTTTGTTGAGTTAAATGCTACTAATGTATGCGTCTAATTTCGTCATATTTTAAAAATCCCTACGAATTTTCCTAATTCCATTTCTTTTGTATGTTGTTAAACTTGAAGTGGTCTCCATTCCATCCAAGTGCCTTCCCCTATTAATTCTAACATTCAAATTCCTATTTTCAGCATTGTTGGATGTTGTCCACACTTTGACCATGAATATGACCTTCCTCTTACTATTGGGACTACCTCGCCTATAGACGCTTCTCATCCATCGCTTCCTTATTTAGGAGAAAAAAGTAAGTCATATTTCCACTAGAATTTACTTTATTGTAGGCTCTTAAATCCTTAAAACCTTAGCCTAGGAATTTAAATCAATAGGCTAAATAGGTAGACAGGTTATACTCATCATATCACTCATCTTAGAAGAGGCAAGGTCTCCTTCAACTAATAGCTCTTTCCACGAATCCTATTAAGTATCAACCGAATCTTGTGTTTATGACTATCAAATTTTGTAGTCCTTTGTGTAATTTCTTTATCTTCCCTTTTAGGCATGCTTTTATTTCTGTAAAAGACATTTTTTTCTTGATTAGATTGCCTGCTATTGGAGAAAATTTTGTTTGTTTGTTTGAAGAAACTCCTACTTAAGATTCTATAATTTTTAAATGTTATTCTTACTCTGGATTAATAAAGAACTATGCTTCTTCGAGAACTTTTGCATCTAAAGAAGAAAATCTGAAATTCATTTGAGTTCTTCTAAATCAATTTGTCTTTTTCCTCGTTAATAGTAAACCTAGCTTAAAATTCCTTCCTTTTTGTAAAGCAATAGCTTCTAGTAAAAATTTTTTGCCATAGGTTTTGTTTTTTTGGGATTTTTATATAGAAATTAGAGGAGACGCCTTTGTAATCTTCCTTTGCAATGCCTAAATCTGTATGTCGTTTGTTCACCTTTGTACTTTTGATTATTTCCAAAAGATTAGGGATAAAGACTATCTAACTTCTTCTGAAGATTTCTTGATTTTCTTAGTTTTCATTTTTTTGCCAATTTATGTAGTAAGTCTCGCAAAGACATATTTATTATCTTGCTTTCATTGAAGTCCTGATCTATAGATCAATTGAATCCTTCTGGAGGCTTCTCTAAAAGACCTTAATGGTTAAAAATCGTCAAAACTTCTGATTTCTTCTATCCGGCTATCTGTCAAAAGCTTTTCTTAGTTTATAATAACCCTAGAGTTTTTCATTTTTGATGGTGACAAAGCCCTGTAACCCAACCCTTTTATTACGATCTTAGGTTTTATAATATCTCCTTTACTTTGGAGTAGGCAGCTCGGCCAATCTTTAGGAAATCATATGGCTATACATTTCTTAGACTATCTAGTAGAAGTGCCTTTTGAAGCAAGTGCTATCAATGGCAAATTTCTTTGGAAAATTTTCAATCACTATTGATCGAAGCTTACACTCTTGATGGCTTAAAAGCTTTTAGAGTTTAGTCCTTTAGCCTGATTCTGCACTTCTCAAAGGTAGTCCACTCTACCTATGCACTCTTAATTTCAAAGAATTCTCCTAACTTGTCTTTATTTATAGATTTTAAAATCTTGGATGTTGAAAGCAAAGAAGAAAAGATACCCTTCTTCTTATAAAGAAAAAGCTCCTAATCCTCTTTGTAAAAGAAACCTCAAAGAGAAGTCATCTACAACTTCTAGCTCCCAAAATACCAACTCTTAAGTTCTTTCTTATTTTGAGGTAGTTTTGCTTCGACAATGGCTTTTTCTTTATTCTTATCCAATTTAATTCCTCTATTGTGGACCAAAAATCCCAATAAGTTTTGCTCTCTTACTCAAAAAGTAAACTTTAAAGGATTCGACTTAAATTTATGCATTACTGAAAAGCTTCTTCTAAATCCTTGGTATGATCTACACTTCCCAACAATGCATCTATATAAACTTCCAACGTATGTACTATTAAGTCATGAAAAATGGCATTCATGTCCCTCTAATATGTGGAACATTCTTTAACCTAAAAGGCATTACAACCCACTTAAATGTCCCAATTGATCCTGGACATCTAAAATCCATTTTAGAACTATCATTTTTGGCTATAAAATTTCAATTGTAACCTAAAAAAATCTATGAAGGAGAGTAAAGAATGTCCAACCATCATATCAATTAAAGAATCTAGAATTAGCTTCATAGAAACATCCTTAAGAGTGACTGCATTTCAATCAAAAAAATTTACACAATTTTGTATTTTTCCGTTTTTCTTAATTATACAGACAACATTCTCCAACCACTTACTATATCTAGCTCGTCTAATAAAATTATATTTACATAGTTTTTAAGTTTCTTCTTTGACCTTCAGCTCAACTTCTTTTGACCATCCCCTAGAAGGTTGATGATGAGGCAAAATTCTAGCTTTATTAGAAATCTTATACACCATCATCAATCATTTACACTTCTTCTTTTGTTTAAAAACTATTTACACATTATCACATCCATTTATTTATTTTGAAATCTTCAAAACCTATAACATTTAATGCTTTACTTCCATAGCTGCAGCTGCCTCCCATTCTTCTTATAAGAATTCACTCATCAGGCTCTTATATAATAGAAACCTTCATTGTCCTAGAAATGGGCTCAATGGAGGTTATTCTTACGAAACTTTCAGCATCTATTTTTATCTTTCCTTTTTTCATTTTTACTTCTGAATTTGCATCAACTTTATATGATCCTTGTAGAATTTTGCCTCCATCACATCAACGTTAGTATAGAATGGCTATGAATTAGCCCAAATGATTTATAGTTCATCTCCTGTTTGTAAAAATAAATGTTGATGCAGAGATGATGAAATGCAATAATTAGAGTGGATCCAATCTTACCCCAATAAGACTTAGTAAGCAACATGGACATCAACAACAGAGAATGCAATCAATGAAATCTTCCTTTACAATATAATATTTACGAGGAAAATTTCCCAATGCCTTAGTAATTTCACTGTTGAATGCAACAACATATACTTTGATTAGGATCAAATTAGTATCATCTTTTCCTAAAGTTATCATTATTTTAGTTAACATATGGTTTATTGCTGACCCATTATTTACCAAAACTCCTAAGACTAGTCTTTTATTGAGATGAGCCTTAATGTATAAAGGCCTTATATATTATTTCATGACCTCAATTGGCTTCTCTAAAAATACCTTTATGGGAATTTATAATTCTATTACTAGTATTAACACCTTACATTCACCTATCTTAGAAGAGGAATCCACCCTCTTTGCACTAGATTTAACAAATGATGCTGGAAGCTTTATGGATTAATTTGTACATGGAACCTAAATAAGAATAGCCCCAGTCGTAATCAACTATTAGGAATCGTCTTTTTGGCTCTCAGAGTAAGCTAAGTTCCTATAAAATCTAGGATTCACTTGTATGTTATCTCACTTTTTCGATTTTTGTTATTAGGACCTATATTACTTTCTTTAAAGAAAACATATTTCACAGGAACTTATTTCTTGAAGTTGGCTCCTCTATTAATGTTATTTTTTTAAAACCTTGACAGATGATCTTTATCACTAAATTCATCTTTTTTTATTTCGAGTTAAAGGTATCAGATTTTCTAGGTGTCTTGCTAGTTGCCAATTTCAAAATGGTGACACTAGAGGTGATACTTCAAATCTAGGTTTCAGACATTGGTAACTAAGACTTTGAGGTTCATTTCTATTCTTATCAGTTTGAGTAAATTCTGCTTTATAATTTCTTACTGAGATTTCCACCTTCTATTGGATCTTAGAAATTCTTTGGTCCCAATTCTTAAAGTCAGTGTTATATTTAAGAATAAAAAAACCCTATTCCTAAATTTGTAGTTGATTTCAAACAATTTTCAACTTCTTTTTAACGTCTAATAATAAACTTCAATTGAATGTTCACAATTACGACTACTGGGATTAGATCTTCATCTATCAATATAGTCTAATTAGCTTTAACAAACATCAAAATTCCTATATTGATATGATCTTGGTTCACATTCTTAAATCTCTAACATTAATAAGCATCTAGTGAATTCTTTGTGTAGTGAACTTCTTCTTTAAGGAGATTTTAATATCCAAAGACTTCCGTTGCTAATTCATAGAAAAATTCCATGCCTTGAATTTTTTTCCGCAATTCAATATCCATCTCCTTTTGAGCTAACTTCATATATTTAGTTTCTAGTAGTGCGATCCAACATCAACTTCTTATTTTCTTAAAACAAACAATAAATATATCAACATTCTTACCACTCTTTTGAGTTAATCTCAACAACTCTGCTACACTAACTTTAGGCTCAGTTCTAAAACATTGAGTGTGAATCAATCTTTCCATTTCAACCTAGAAGAAAATAAAATTCCTGGGTATGCCGCAGAAAGGCAATCTCTGTTAAAAAACTTGGGAATAGCTTGAGCATAAAGTAGTTGAAGCTTTCATATTTGGCTAATTCTCTATATTGTATAGTGAATCTAACAATGTGCTCAATAGTGAATTAACCATCTTCATTAGGAAACAAGTGAATTATATAGCCACAAGGATAAGGTTTTCCTTATCAATCTATTCTAAATAAGGCTTGTGAAATTCTGGATGACTAAGTTATTTTAAACCAGGCTTGTGCAATTCTTAAACCGCTTCTCTAATGAAGTCCATATTAATTTATAATCTCTTTTGTAGTGGGTGAATAATGGGACTGTGGATTACAACTTCAATATTACCTACCAAAATATTGTGTTTCATTAGCTTCAACCTCCCTATCAAATACTCGTTTGTTTGAAATTTTGGGCCTAACTGTATGTCAAACATTACCTAGATTAATGTTAAGAGGCGTTGTAGGACTATCTTTTCTCTCGTGTGGAGGAACAAATTTCTCATCTATAAAGGGAGTGGCTAGAAGGCAGCTACATTTTCTAATTTCTATACTACATTAAAAGGATCCCCCCTCCCAATTTGTTTAGAGGTTTGTTTTGTTAAAACTGCTAACAAAACTGCCAAATTCTGCCTAACAAATTGTATTAGTACGGTAGACAATTTGTCAATGATATCTGTCAAGACTTTCATTGCGTCAGTCGTAGAATCCACAATTGACTTCAACTATAGAACTTCACTTGTGCAAACAACTTCGTTCTATTGCATCAATTTCAAGTTCTCATATGCATAGAAGTCAGTTGAATGTGAGGTTGGCTTTTAAAGATTTTCTACTATATGTAATCCAAGACCTTCATAAAATGCTAAAATATAATGCAAACTAAAAAGAAAGTTTGAGATAATAACATGAAAATACAATATAAAGAAAGCTAGAAAAATAATAACAAAGTGTTTTTAGAGTCGTTTGTCTCTTTAAAGATTATATTGAGGTTGTCTTTTATAATATGTTCAATATGTTGATTATCCTCTTTTTTTGCCATGGTGCTGGTGAATTTACAATTGTTTTAGCGTTAAATAATTTTATGTTGTACTACCCACTTGTGTATATTTTAGCTAACAACTTGTCATTTTCTCCCTAATTTTCATGTCCTGGACTTATGCCTCTTGTAATTGCTTAACCTCTAGCTCACTTCACTATATTTTAGCTTTCTGTCTACCATTATTTCCTTAACTTCTATGTTCTAGAATTTTGCCTCCCATATCTGCTTAGCGTCTAGCTCACTTTCTCATATTTTAGCTAATTGTCTCTTTGTACCATTTTTAAAGCATATGTCAATGAGGCATTAAATGTTTAGAATTTTTAAATCTTGGACCTCTTACGTGATTCTCATATGCATGAATTATTTAGTCGAATGAATTTTAAGACTTCTAGATTTGGACTATTTTCTCTTGTAGACTAAATGAACTAAATCTATTTTAGACTATTAATAGTATGATATTGATTTAAAATGTAAATTATTAGATAAATATTAAATAAGGATTACATTTTTTTGACGACTTAAAAAATTAATCATGAGCTGTAACCATGTTACTTACACTGAATAACGTGTGTGACAACCTAAATTGAGCTCTGGAAATTAAGCTTTTGTTTAATAATTTTAACTACCTTCCTCGAAATTCGCCATTCCCTCACCAAGGATAACCTTTTATTTTCGGTAAAGCCACCGTCAATAACCTTAATCAAACCTGAGATTGGATTGAAAGTACTCAAGATCAAAGAAAGACTACCACTTAGGCAACCTCGATATTTGACAGTGACACCTCTTGCAAATTTGGCAAGGAGGAAATAGACTTTTTGACCTTAAACGGCGCTGTGTCCACTTATGTCTCCACCAGTGATCTTCAAAGAGTGATTCCAGAGAATTCCACTTATGATTTACCAACAAAACAGAAATTGAATAAAGTCTTCTATTATTGTTCTTTTGAACACTAGGAAACACACTGAGTTGATAGCTTTTGGTGGTTTCAACTTTCAACGTACATAAGATACTTTTTTATTAATTTTATTTTGGACATGTACCGTCACTCTGTTGGGATACTATATTTCATAGAAGTATGTTAATTGTCTTGATTTTAGATGGTTATAAACATCTGACACAAACTTGACAAAAGCATAGTTTATATTTCATTTCAGTGAACGATAATCGGTTGTTATTCTAGAATTATTTGGTTGAGGACAATGGGGATTGTCCCTTGACATGGTTACAACTATTAAGAGGTGCATGTGTTGTTTGTTTGCATCATATAAGCGACAATCATCATTTGAAACGAAGCAAAGTGTACAGCCTTACTCAATTGGTTAAGCTCAAAAGATTCCCAATTGTATAATACATTAGACAACTGCTTCATTGAGGCAAGTTTATCCAACTGAAACTGGACTACCATTCTTTTTAAGTTGTGATATTCTTCCATCTGTTATATTGGCTAAGCGTAAACATGAACATCTTACTAACAAGCACCATTGTTTATGTTTGAATCTTCTTAATTCTCTTGTAGAAAATTAAATGCTTCGATAGTATATCAGAGGTGCAGCTTTCGGGAACTCCAAATGGCAGACCATAATGCCTTTGATAAAGATTTAAAACTACTATCAGGTTCGTGCATTTCATGTATCGATGTATATGTTTTGGACCATTTTAATGTCCTATTCGTTTACATTTATTGTATTGCCTTTCCATTCAATTCTTCCAGCGGATCGCTTTCATTGCAGAGTCATGATTATCACACACATGAAAGAAAATCTTATGAACAGAGAGAGAAATTACTTGCTTTGGGTAAAGTTTACTTTCAATTTCTCTACTTTATTTTCCGCTTCTCAGTTGTCAGTTTTAAGATGTCGACAATAAAGCTGTCAATGGGTTGACTTGATTCTTTCCTCAAGCCACCAAAGAAGGAAGCACATATTCCTCCAGGCTCTGTCTCCAACCTCTCCTATGTTGTGAGCATGTGTGCATAGGATTATCTGTGAAGTGCATAGGATTATCTATATTATCTGTTCACAGGGACTTAAGCTAAGTTGAGAGACTCAGTCACTGGTTAAAGACTTCCTTTCTAAGCAACTATGAAGATTTCTAACTAATTACTCGAAATTGTAGTCCTAAAAAGAGCTTATGATTTGCACATGATTGGGGGTTAATATCGCAAGAAAAGGAACATGAAGACGAAACATAATATTAAATAGTTGATATTTTCTACATTGATCAAATTGATACCCTATAACCTTCAGATTACTATTTAACTCGATAAGAAGCAGCACATCTTTCTTTAAGCATTTTACTCATAATCATACCACCATCAATTAAATCAACACCTATCCCTTTTAAACTGTTGCAATTGCGACATTAGTTTCCACTGCTTTCATGGCTTCAAATCTTGGCTCCTTGGGCTGGAATTTCAGTTCAGCATACAGGTTCATGTATTCCTGAAATACGAATTTTGGGTACACTTGTTTCTTCTCTGCTTCTGTCTCTATCAAAGCTGGCGCTGGATAAATAACTGCATCGCTTCCAGGGTTGTAGAATGAAGCTATTGACATCCTTGTACCATCTGTCTGAGCAATCACTCTGTGCTCCACACTCTTGTACTTGCCATTGGTAATTACCTGAGGTTATAACATTTCCATGGAGCCGAAAACTGAGTGTATAGTAACATTTAGCAAGCAAGATTTGATCACATCAGAGTAAATTGCTATACCTCAAGCTGGTCACCAAGGTTGACAACAATGGAGTGGCGCATAGGAGGCACATCGATCCATTGGCCATCTTTCAGAAGCTGAAGACCACTAACCTTGTCATCCTGGAACAGCAAGATGATGCCTCCAGCATCTGTGTGCGCTCTGAGTCCCTTGATCAGGTCTGGTTTTGGGCATGGTGGATAGTTGCTAACTTTGGTACCAAAAGTTGGACCCCTAGAACCATAAAAGGCCTTCTTAAGGTAGCCCTTTTCCAGTCCAAGGTTCTCACATAACAAGACCAGCACCTCCTCCGCCAGTTTCTCCAACTTCAAAGCAAATTCCTTCATCACCATCCTGCAATATTAATTTTTTAGGGTCACTGTTAATAGGTGCAGAACTTTTGGTTCAAACTCCAGAGACAGAGAAGAGATTTAACTTGAAGTGAGAACAGTAAATGAAGAGGGGTCTGATAAAAGTGTTCCTTTTTTTTTTTTTTTCCATATAGTGATGGACGGTTGTTTATGCACACGGAGATAAAGCCAAAATGCCAATTAATAGAGCTAACTACCGACCCTTCTTGAGATAAAAATAGTGGTTTATGTAGCACATGAAGATGCATATTCCACGGCAGATTCAGATTTCAGAGTCATTGTACATATCATATATATATGATGCACACTGAAACTCAAAACAATGCAACAATTTGCAACTTTTAATAACCTGTACTCATCATCCAGATCAGGGATCAGCGCAATGTCGGAGTCAGGTAGATGGCGCAAGAAGAAGGTGCTCTCCCAGTCCATATCTTTGATCTCTGTTTCGACGCCCTCAAGAGCCTTGCTTGCTACCAATTCCTTGAACCTCTGTTCCATGCATTTCTTGTAATGTCCTTTTGTAAGTCTCTCCACGGTATCCAAAAAGTCAGGAGCAATTCCATGGTTCAGCAGCTACAGAAACCAACGGTACATGTTGAAAAAAATATACCAGACGACTTAAGAGATTAGCATAATATTAATAAAACTTCTTGCTATAGAACATATTAAATGTGGATTAGGTACCTCAAAAAAGCCCCAGTTTTCACAGGCATCTTTAATCTTTTCCTTGGTGGCAGCGCTCTCCTCACCATATAACTTTTCCATGTTAATCACTGGAAACTCCATCTCTCCAATCTCTAAGAAACTCTCTCTCTCTCTCTCTCTTTCTCTAAGCAAGGCTTTGTTCTTGTTAAAAGAGTGGGAATGTGGTGCGCTATTTATAGAAGGCAAGGCATAGCCAGGCACGGTGGCGCCAAGAATGAGGAAAAAGAAAATAGGAACAGCCAAACAAAAATTTTCTTCACGTTTAATTGACATTATGGTAAAAGACAGTATTTTCTCGTTTACCAAAAAAAAAAAAATAACTCTTCGTATTTTAAAATTTTAATTGAGGATTCTTTTCAATAAAAATCAATCTTTTTAAAAAACAGTAGTTTTGTTTGAAAATTAACTAATTGCAATAGTTATTGACTAATTATCAGGGATTATCCCCTAATGAATTAATATAACTAATTTGATCAGTAAATAATATCAATTACTTATTTAAAGATGTTTTGTAAAATAAATTGATTAGTATGAGATGTTTATGTATAATAATTTATAAGAATATAACTTTAAAAAAATTTATAAAATTATAAAAATTATATTTTAATATATTTTTAAATATTTTTGCAAGAATTTAGATAGAAGAAAAGAAATCATGGTCACCTTTTAAAAGAAAGATATGATACTCTTCATAAAAGAGTTTTCAAAATTAATGGATTAGATTTAATTCGTAAACCTAACCAACTAATTATTAAATATAATTATTAATAATATGATATTATCAAACAGCCAAAACTTTTTAATCCAAAAAAACAATTTGGAAAGATATTTACGGTATAGCAATTGCGAGATGCAATCGTATTATGTATCAGAGACTTTGAGAAATTTTACTATCGCCTCGTTAGTATTTGGCTAATATTTATTTAATAAATATGCAAAATTAATATTTGTGAATAAGTAAGAAAAACTAATTACCAATGGAGCTATCATGCATTGATAGCTTTCGGTCGGCATGGTGGGGCGCTGCA
>JANSVA010000009.1:6591762-6608813 GCA_025504915.1 Erythroxylum reticulatum | reverse complement strand
TAGATATAGATAATGGCAATAGCTCTATTGTTAAGTTAACATTAACCAACTACTCAATATGGAGAACTATGATGGAAGAACTTTTATATTGCAAATATCTCTATAATCCAATCAATGTGGGAAAAAAAGTATAAAAAATGATGTTCCCTTTAAATAGGAGAAAATGAAAAGATAAAGAGTGGAAAAAAATGAAGCAAAAAACCTTGAAAGCAATTAGATAGTGGATTAATATTAGCATATTTAATCTTAAGAGTCTAATTCTTTCGAGTTGTGAAAGAAATTGGAGGGTCTTTATGAGAGGAAGATCACTCACAATAAAGCCTTGTTGATAAAAAAAAAGCTTGTAAACCTGAAGTTAAAGGCTGGAAAATTAGCGTATGAGCATCTCAGTGATTTTCAAGATATCATCAACAAGCTAAACACTATGAAGATCATCATGATATCTTGAAAATCACTAAGATGCATGAGCTACAAGCTTTGTTCTTATTGAGTTCCTTGTCAGATAGTTGAGAAACTTTGATGGAGACCATTTTAACAGTTTTATATAGAAAACTTTAATATTGGAAGTATACAGATCATAACTCATAGTACCAAAAGTATCATTCCCATAAGGAATAATTAGTCACCTAACAACTTGAATGCACTTTGTCTAAGATAATAAAAGATTGATTGAATTGAAATAAATTACTGAAATTGAAATAACTAATAAAATGAAACAATTGAATAATTGAACTACCAATATGAATAAAGTTAATTAAAGTTGGAAACTTCATAATTATTCTATCCTTTTTTTTGTCTCCCCTTTATCTTGTTGATTCAATTATGCTTGATGCTAAATATGCTAAGGTTTTGATTAGTCTTTCTCAAGATCTAATCAAATAATCCTAGTTGAAATCGATAATAATAGAATTGCAACTTATCGATTTACAAAACTAAACATAACTATTCAATTAGATTTGAAGCATTCCTAAGGATAATTAATTCCCTTAAGATCTCTCTCCATTTATTTATTAATTCAATTTTTACATGTCTATTAAGCTATCAACGCTCATTACGCATCTTAATACATATGACTTGATTCACCCTCTTGATTTATTACCAAGTATAAGTATCAAAATATCACAAGCATTGATATATCAATTGAATTTAACAAGAATAAGGTTTAACAAACTAGATTAAGAATAATCCCTAATATCGATTTAGAAACCCATAATCACATTTTACATTCTATAATCCAAATGAACATCAAAGACAATGAAATATATGAAGGGAAAAGAAAGAAAAATATTTGTGTCTTTATCTGGAAATTCTGAAGCTTCTTTTGATGTCTCCTCTTTGATCTTCTTTGAATTTGATGGCTGCCTCATTTTTGGCGTTTTTCTTTTCCTTGCCAAGATCATGGTAGGTGCCATAATAATAGCATGACTTTTTCATGCCCTCTGTCTCAATCGTGCATGGGGCCACGATCGTGACAGAGAGCCACATGCAGCTACCTTGATTGCCAAGATCATGCTATACTTCAAAATCTTCCTCTTTTCTTTAATTATCCTATTTCCATTCAATCATAAACACATCAAATACCCTTGAAACATAAAATTAAGATCAAATTCTTGCTTTAAACTAATCAAACAATTAAAATATATAAAAACTAATAATAACATAATTCTAAGTCCTAAACACATGATTATCATCTAATAAAACACTTAAAAATACACTCAAACATCTAGAAAACATACTATAAGCTACACTTATCAACAACCCCAAACTTAAACTTTTCTTGTCCTCAAGAAAAACTAAAAACGCAAACGAACAAAACATAAAAAAATTATGAACAAACAATCATGCAACAATGAAACAATGACATCAAATCTTATGGAATTAACTTAACCTCAAACATCAACCACTCAAAAAATGCCAACATAATAACTTATTACTTCAAGTTTAATTGCTTTGATTTGAATATACATATCAATCGAAATGTTAACACCATATTCATACACCTATGACACTTGTAAGGATGAACTTATTATTATTGATCAATTAAAAAGGTAAAATATCACTAAGTAACCTTTCATGAAAATTCTTCCTATGTTTAAAAGATTAGTATGCTTAATTTTATTGTAAGCACTATCTTTTTATATTTTCTTTAATGATAACCTAGTATTTTGACTCGAAGTAAAACATTTTATCATAAATGTCCCCTGATTACTCAACTAGCTTACATTTTTTATTTATCTAAGTTGGAGTATCATTCTAGCCTTTTAACTTGAAGTTAAAATTTTTTCCATGAATGTGTCCATTACTTAACTATATCACAACTGTCAACTGAGTACTAGCTCTATTCTTAACCTAATTTCTTAAAAAGGGCCAACGAAATAGGAATTTTACTTAACACAAATTTTTAAAAATTTCTTAACCTACCTGATTTTTTCTTAACCAATCATTCTCTTAAAAGGGTGTTAATGATGCTAACCAATTTAATTGAATATAATTATAAATGTATCCAAAAAAGTTTCACAAAGTGAAAGAATAGGTGCCGTATCTTAATTAACATGCATATTCATTCCAAAGATACTTAAAACAAAAAATTCACAAGTTAATATGCCCTTACAAAAGTCAGCTAATTCCATTCAATTCATGACACTGTCACATTCACACAATGCACACATCATGTAACAAAATGTTCACATTACGCTAACCTAATAAAAAATAAAACAATATAAATGCCTATTTTAGCCACAAATGATATGTCAAAGCATAAGCATCCCCACATTAGAATAACACATTTTCCTTAATGAGAGAAAAATAAAAATAAAGATGAATAACAATAAAGAAAAAGAAAAAGCGAGAAAACTTATAGTGATGCAGGTGTTGATGGTGTTGGCGACGGAATTTGGATACCTTGGATAGTAAAATATTTAAGTATTTTCTTTGTTTGATACTGTTATTGACACTGTTGGCACATAAACCTCCTTCAGTTGTGCCTCCGTGGTGTCTAGATGATCTCCAAGCACTTGTTATTTTATTCCATTTTGTTAAGCATTTTTTCCCATCCTTCCTCTTCCTCCTCCTCAGAGTCTTAACTTGATGAGACTTGTGATTGGTGTTGGGGTGGTGCTGAAATAGAACTCACCTATCCTCTCTCATATTTAACCTTTGATTTTGAACCAATATCTGAAAGTTCCACACTATGGCACTCTAAGATCTCAGTTTGCTTATAATATGTAGTATTTAAAAACTTAGGAAAAATAAGGTTTAGTCTATCAATAGAAACACCATAAAAATGAGCTAGTGTAATAACAAGAAAACCCATACCTATATAGCTCCTTTTCCTATTAAGAGAAGTAGCTATTATTTGAAAAATGTGGGTGGATAAACAAACTTGAGTTTTATGGTCCATGCACCAAAGGATAAATAAATCTTTTGTAGAACATTTGTTACTTTAAGTTTTGCAAAAATAGTTTGACATAAGAATTTATGTAGTAACAAATGTTCAAAATTCTAAATAACTTTATTAAGTGCATTTTTAAAATTAAACTCATCCAACCTTATTAATTTTTCCAATATTTGGTAGCCTTAAAGTTTTCATATTTTTCAATAATTTTTTATTTTGGAAAACCACATATTTCTATCATAACATTATAATCCACACTATAGGTATTTTCATATAATTGAAACCAAAAATTATCTAACTTTCACGAGTTAAAATGTCAAATAATGCAAAACTCAAAGGTCAATTCTTCATACAAAGTATAATCAAAACATATAAAACTGTCTCATTAATTGTAGCACTCAAAGTGTCAATTTGGCTTTTCAAATCTAGATCTTCTAAGATTGAAAAATCAAAATAACATGGTTCCGTAATAATTCTTGAATAAAGGGTTTGAAAGTTTTTACCTTCTTCTTATGTGAATATTGGAAAAGGAGCTTCAAAATCCTTTGCTAATTTACATGCACCATCTCCCAACACTTTTGCTTTTCTTTTCAAACTTGAGTGTTTTTTTTTATTTTCTTGATTTTTGGAGCCATTGGAGGGTAGAACTTGCAAAAACAGCCAAGATTACACAACAAAAATATAAAATAAAACAAAAAACATGGAAGAGAGAAGTGTAGAGAAAATCATGCAAAACCAACCCCAAAGATGGGATTTTATGTGGAAATCACTAGATTTGTGTATAAATAATGATAATTTAGATGAAAAATGAAAGAAAATATTAAAAATCAAGTGAAAGTGAAGTGAGATTTGAGAGAAATTAGAGAGCAATAGAGGTGGATGTTAGTTTAGAGAGACAATATGAAAGATGGACGAAGAGAAAAAAAGTACTTAAAGGGTTAGGGTTGGAAAAGAAGGGCAAACTAGGTTTTTTGTATGTGGGTCATGAGAGGGTGTTACAACCTTGCCTGCCATGATCGTAAGAGGTGCCACGATCATGACAGAGATGTTGCTTCCTCGGTTGCCACGATCGTGGGAGGTGCCAAAATTATGACAGAGAGACTTCTCTCTCACAATGCAAGATTATGCATGATGCCATGTTCATGGCATGGCTAAAATACTCCATTTTTGCTACTTTGCTTTGTTTTCCTCATGTAGCGCCTGAAACTTCTTCCCTAACGTATAACAACTTTCAAAATATAAGATTTAACAATCAAATATCTCCAAGTGTAAGAAAATAAGAAACTTACATGTTAGAATTTACTAAAAACCTAAATAACATAACACGCCAATTTAAGAACTAGAAATAAAAATAATAAATCTATCTTAATTCTTGGGTTGTCTCTCAAGTAGCGCTTATTTAATGTAATTAGTTTGACATATTCTTCACTTCAACTATCAACCTGGGTGTCAAATTAGTGGCTTACTTCCATTTATTTTTGCATATAACAATTTAATATCCTAAGAACAAACCATAAATTATAAGATAATAACAAAAACATCATGTATGAAATTACTTATACCAATCGACTCCAATAATGCCTTTATCAATAACAAATTTTTACCAAAAGAAGAAATAATAAAATCGTCTTTAAAGCGATTACTAATACTTCATTAATTGTTTCTAAAATTGGCTCCTCCTTTTACTCCTTTAAAGATTCAACTACATCGATTCTCATGTATGAACTACAATCACTTCGAATTATTTAATACCTTATTCATATTGAATTCTAATTGTTTATCACTAATTAGAAGGATGAGGTTGCCTTATAGACATCTACTTAAGCTCTTCTAGTGTTCAAAAAGGGTATACTAAGAATTAGTGGATAGTTTTGATCTTCTTCAAAGTCTAATACAACAAAATCTACAAGACTAATAAACTTGTCCACTTTTACACGCACATCCTCCACCAAACCAAACGGTGCCTTTACAGATTGATCTGTAAGCTGAATAAGTGTGGAAGTTAACTTGACATCTTCAATGATTTATGTTCACGGTTAAATTAATTCCATAAGATTTGATGCCATTGTATCATTATTAGTTAACTTGACATCTTCAATGATTTATGTTCACGGTTAAATTAATTCCATAAGATTTGATGCCATTGTATCATTATTTATATAGCATGAATGGGTGATTATGTGTTTTGTTTATGCTTGTTCTTTTTTATTTTTCCCGATGACAAGCAAAATTTTAAGTGTGGGGAGGTTGATAGGTGTATATTATACTATGTTTTTCTATATGTTTTAATTTGTTTTCAAGTTTTTATTAGATGATTATTATGTGTATAGTCTTATAATTATGTTATTGTTAGTTTTTTTAAATGTTTTTAGTGTTTGTATGGCTTAAAGAATCAATTTAATCTTAATCTTATATTTCAGGAGGTGTTTCACGTGTTTGTGAGTGTTAGGAATTAGGAAATTGAAGAACAAAGAAGATGTCAGAAGCTTGAAGGATGTCACGATCCTATATGGGAGTCCTGATCATGACAAACATGCATGGAGTTACATGGCTCTCTATCAATCACTATTGTGACAGTGTGAGTTATGATTATGATGAAGGTTTTCCATGCTCAAATTTTTTCTTATCTTTTAGGATTCAAGGTTATTTTCGGAATGAAAAAAAATGAGGAACCTAGACACAACCCATAACCCTATACCACTATATAAGAATGTGAAAAAAAAGGCAGCAACCACAAATCAAAGTAGATCAAAGTGGAGAGATCAAAGAAGAGCTTCAAGAAATTCCAACATTTAAGATCAAGGAGTCAAACAATTTTTATTCATTATCCTTGGCTATTTTTATTTCTATGATGTATAACATGCCTATAGATTTCTATATCTAGATTATAAATTATTCTAAATTTATTTAGTGAACTTTAATTATTGTTGATTTCAATACATCTTGAATGTCTGTGATAATTTTCATGCATATACTTGACAATAAATCAAGAAAGTGAGTCAAAGTGATTAGTGTCAGGTTACATAAAGAGAGTAATCAAACATAAATTGAATCAATAGGATTATGGAAAATAAAATAAGGACATAATAGTTACTAAGTATTAAAATTGATCAAACCCTAATTTAATTGACAACTTACTTGTTTATTTGATTACTTATTTCGTTTTATTATTTGTTTTATTTATTTTAATTCAAATAAATTTCTTAGTACCTTAGAACAAGTTAGAATCAAATTGTTTAGGTGTTTATAATCCTCGTGGGAATCATATCTTTTGATACTACAAGATACAATTTGTATACTTGCAGTATTGAGAGTTTTATTATATATAAACTTGCTCAACAAATACACCCTATGTTTACTCATTCTTAACCATGTTTTTCCTAAGTTTTAGTAGAAATTTCAATTCCTCTTTTTATCTTTTAGAGATATAAACTATCTTTAGCCCTCTTAAGTCATACACAAGGCACTTTAGTACACATTTAGAGCTTTCTTTACCAAATTTCTTAACTTCATCTAGATATTTTCCTATAAAACCCCTATTTCAACTATTTAGATGCATTTTGAAATGGTAAATCCTATGAATTATTTCTTATGCATATTTGATGATTAGATATCCATTATGCATTACTCTTAAGGTGTTAGAAAAACGAATTAGGTGAATTATGACTTATATGGTCTTTATATGATCATAGATTCTTAATATGACTTATATAGGTTATTCTAGTGCCTTAATTTTAAGGATTGATCATTTTAGGCTACATAACGGTATAAAGGACAAGAGGATTGATATCTTAGCATTATAGGATGTAGGAATTAGTCACAATATGTATGAATAACGAAAATATGACATGAAAGTACTATAAGTTGGTTACATTCTATTTAGTGGCTCATTATTATGTTTTATATATTATTTTTCACTATACTCCAAATTTATGCATTTTTGTGATATCATTTAATATTTTCACAATCTCAAGTATGTTTTGTTTTAGGAATCACACTATGGCAAGGACTTAGGGCCCACCTAGATGACCTAAAAGACTTATACATCGACTGTTATACACTAAGGGTAGAGTGGACACCACTGTCTCTTTGTCACGCACCACAGCCTCAAGGGCCCTAAGGAGGTAACATAGGCTAGTGAAAATACCCATAACACTACCACTGCCATTACTTCTAATAGATCCATAGGTTTCTTCAGAAGAGTGAACATAGTTGGATCACCTGCTACTCCATTTCACTACAAGGGTAAGTAAAAGAGATACCAAACCTTCTGCACTAAATAGTTCAAGGTACCCTTCTTTATTGATTATTACATTCTTAAATAGGTTAATCTCACTAATAAGATGTATAAAATAATTTCATTTGATAGGTGGTCTGACTTCTTTAATTATTGTAACACATTCTATTACGAGCTTATGTTAAAGTTTATATGCACATGATAAGTGTGAATTGCATCATGTTTTAAGGCTTAGTTTGATATGCATTTAAGTATTAACTTAATTGTTTAGCATGTGTTTATATTAAAAATGTGTTATTTTGTTAATTAATTGGGTTTAAGTGTTTTTATGGGTTAGTACAAGTCTTTGAGCTTAATTATTATGTCTTTGAGATACCTTGATGTGTTTGTTAGTGTTTTAGGGTCAACATTGAAGAAAGAAGACGTTTTAGAGACATTCGGGCCGAAATAATGGCCCACGATTATAGCACAATAGGCCACGATCGTGACAGAAGCATTAGAGTTAGCCCATGATCCTGGTCCATATGCCATGATCATTATAGAAGCCCAGGACATAGCCCACGATCGTGGCCTGCGTCAGGCAGATGCACAGACACTCAGAAATGTCAAGTTTTGAGGGAATATTTAGACCTTTCAAATCCCTAAAAAATCCTAGGGCTTCTATAGATCACAAAAGGTATATAAAGAATAAGACAAAGAAGATAAAGAAGCTTTTGCATTAACCACTTTAGAGAGAAACCTTAGAGAGAATTATTGAAAGATTGAGAAAGAGAAGAAGGATGAGAGAAGTGGAGAAGAAGATGGCATTGACGTACTTCTCGAATTGGAATTTCCAAATGTCACTGCCTTCGATCTCCATTTAAAATTGTATTTCCTATTATTTTCCATTTTAATTATTGTATAGAATTGGGAATAGTAGTTTAATGATAGGATTGTGAATGTTGAGATATTATATACTTACCTTTGTTTTTTTTAAATCTTTTGTGTAATAAAATTTGATTAGTTTATGTTTATTGGATTTATTATGATTGATTTATGTGATTACATATTTCGGTAATAGACTAAGAGGGTGAATCGAATGAAAAATAATTAAATTGGGCTAACGAGAGTTAGGTGATTTAATAAGAACGAGAAATTAATCAAATTGGTAATTGTGTAAAGAGATATCTCACATAGTTTCCTAATAGTTTGTTGGAGAACTTCAGATCTAATTAGAGTTTTGGATAGATTCTTAATTAAGAAATTGCAATTTTTCATAATCTATTTAGGGTCTATAATTTAGGGTTAACGGTTATAACTCGAGAGAGAGTAATCAACCCTAGGATCGTCTAGGACTAATAATCCGATAATTCATAATCAATTAGGATAGTGTTAAAGATAGGTAAAAATTTCCCTTTCTCTCAATTGATAGTTCCTTTAGGTTAATTCTTGAGTGTGTGTTGCAACTGGTTCTTTGTTAATATTTTTGTAATTGATTCTTAGAATTGAGTTACATGATTGAATTAAATTCTTGCCTTAGTTTATTATATTTTAAATTATTGCGAATTGATTTCTCCTTAGATTTAAGGATTAGATTAACCCTTTATGTGGGATCAACACCTTAGGTACTTCACGAATGACACGTGTGTTTGCGGATTATCGAGGTTATTAATTTGAGCTTACACACATCGAAAAACCATTATCAAGTTTTTTAGCACCGTTGCTAGGGAGGTGATTTGTTTAGTTCTATAGTTTAAGGCGTTTAGTTAGTTTTTAGTTTTAGTTTTTGTTCTTTCTTTTCTACTTCTAAAATCATGCTCACGAATCATTAGGAAAGCTCAGCGTGAAGAAGAAGAAGAAATAATGAAATAAACAATGGCTGAGGAATTTTAGAAAAATTTAAACCACGGAGCAAACTAAGGATGTCAACAATGGAGTCCATAGACCAGGGTTCAATGTGACTAACTAGGGAGTAGCTAGGCCGCCAGTACAAGTAGAATTGTTTGAATCAAACTAGCGCTCAACAGAACGTGCAGTTTTATGGACTAACAAACGAAGATCCTAACGGATATATAGTAAACGTCCTTGAAATTTGTGATATCTTTAGGTACGGTCAAATGTCAAAAGATGTAGTTAGAATTAGCCTTTTTCCCTTTACCCTTGAGATAGAGCAAAGGCTTGGTATCATTCCCTTAACCTAGCCAATGTCACGAGATGGGATTAGCTAGTTCGTTCTTTCTTAGACAAATAATTTCCCCTAACTAAGACCATTAAGATCATTGAGGAAATTACCAACTTCTAGCAAAGTGACAAGGAATCGATCTACGAAGTATGGGAAAGATAAAAGGATTTGCAATGAAAATTCCCACACTATAAATTACTCAAAGAATTCTTGTTGAAGATATTCTATAAAGGAGTAAACCTACATACAAGAGGCATGATTGATGCAGCTCCAGGAGGATCACTAATGAGAAAGACAATTGATGACGCAGAAAAGCTAGTAGAGGAGATGCTGAGTAATAATTGGCTATGGACGAACGAGTGAAATAGACAAACTAATACATTTCGTGAACAAAAAGAAATTGTAGCTGTTGATCAAATGAAGAAAATGCAAGCTAAAATTGATAACTTAACTCGACGACTCAACAATATGAAGGCTCCTTCCTCAGCTCCAGTGAAGGTCGTGTAACTTAAGTGTGAACTCTGTGGACAAATGGATCGTGATACGGTGGATTGTTTCTTAATGAAGGAAAGAGGTCTAGAGCAAGTGAATTATATGGGAGCTCAATATGAACAAGGAGGGGGCAACGACTCCTACTCCAACACTTATAACCCTGGGTGGAAGAATCACCCTAACTTCTCTTAGATAAACAATGCTAGAGGACAGTTTAGACCTTAAGGACAATCAGGTTTCCAACAAAATAAACGAAACTCAACGGAATTCAAGTTGGATAAGATTTTCGATAAAATTGGAGGCATAGAGGATGCATATGGGAGGTTTGAAAGAAAATTCGAGCAAGTCACCAAAAACCATGCCTATTCAATACATAATTTAAAGGTCCAAGTAGGTCAACTAGCGGAGGCAATATCTACGCAAAATACAGGAACCCTTCCAAGAAATATTGAGTCTAACCTAAAGGAACAAATTATGGACATCACTTAAACACAAAAAAAGAAACTTGAATATGCAAAGGAAGACGGTGATAAAGGAAAAGGACAAGTAATTATATAATTCCTTCCAAGTGAGCTCATAATTGAGCCAATCAAGGAACCTCGACTTGATATTCCATTCCCTATTCTAGCTCAATGGAACTCAATTTCATATAGGGAAATGAGGCTTATACTAAAGGAATCAGTTAAGAAGAAGGTTACGGAGCAAATAGCGGAAGAAACCCTAACATAGCATAGAAGAAAGAGGACCCAGGGGATTTTTATATCCCTTGCAGTATCAATGAAGTCAATATAGATAGGGCATTTGTGGATTTAGGAGCGAGTATCAATACGATGCCCTATACCTTTAGTCAGAAGTTAGGGTTAGGAGAGTTAGAATCTATAAAGATGTTAGTAAAGATAGCCGACATAACAGTTCATCAATCTAAGGGGATTATTAAGGATGTGCAAGTACAAATTGATAAATTTACCTTTCCCACATATTTTTATTTATTGGATATTGGAGAAGATATGGAAACCCCTATGGTCTTTGGATGATCGTTCCTGGCCACTGTTCGCTCAATAATTGATCTTAATAGTGATGAATTAACTCTGAGGGTAGGAAAGCAGCAAATAACCTTCAAAGTGTTAAAGAACGACAACAATTCTCCTTTACCTCCAACTAATATCAAGGAAACTGAATCTCAAGGACAATGGGAAAATATTAAGGATCTTGGGAATACATTTAGAAAGAAACAATTGTGTAGAAGAAGGCAAAGGAAGGACAACCACAAGGAAGGTGGAATCCAGAGCATGGTAGCTCATATGCAAATTGTGAGATCAGTGACTTCACTACTATTGCACTATTGATTTGAACCACTGTGAGCAAAGAAGAGTGTCGAGCTATTGACCTTAAAAGAAGCATTGCATGGGAGGTTATCTATAACATGTTATTTCACTTGAGTTTTCTTGATAGTTTGAATTCCACAGTTTAGTTATTTTATTTACAAATAAAATTGGGAAGGCATAGGACTTTGACATGAATTTGATGATCGATGAAGTACGCAAAAAGAGGTGAAAGGGTCATAAAGAGATAAGAAGTAATTTCAGAAAGTGGAGAATGACAAAAGAAAAAAATTCGTTGGTGGAAAAAGTGTAGGGCACGATCGTGGCATGCGACAGGGTAAAAAAGAGGGGACACATGGCTATCATTATCAAATTTTACCATTTTACCCTCCAATCACCTATGTATTCATTTCTAACATCACTTTTTCACTCACTTTCGTTTAACGTTATCTCTCTAAGCTTTAAACCTCTAAATACTCTCACTTCTCTCTACGCAAATTTCAAACTTTCAGTTTATTCCAACTTCTACTAACTCGCAAGCTAGTATGTTGCACAATTAAACAAATAGTCAAGTGCAATCAATCAGCAGGGCAAAATCAAGTCCGGGGACGAGGGAAAAGTAATAGGGCGGCCTATTATGGAGCACCTTTCCTGATCTTCTCAAATAAGGAAGGTACCCATTTTCATTCTCTTGGAAATAAACAAATTATGGTTCCAAAGTATTTTCATTTTCAAACTTTAGATAGATTAGAATTGCAAGACAAGGTTGAAAGTTTAGTAGAGAAAATTCGATGGGGTTAGTTCATTCAATTTTGAATTTCCAGTTTATGAAGAACTTACCTTAGAATTTTTTACATCCCTTCAATACGAATCCAACAAACCTAGGGAATTGTGGTTTAGGTTGAGGGGAAAACCTTAAGGGCTTGATTATGAAACCTTGTACGAAATTTGTGTTTACCCCTAGTTGTCCGTGGTAGATCATCACGATGATTTTTGTGTCAACCCCTACTGGACTGAACTAATCGTGTTTGAGCAGTTTGACGCTAAGAATGCACACAATAACATCATTAGGAGAACGAATGCTTATTGAAGCACAAATTCATGTGTCAAACCATGTTTGACGAAATGGAAATCAATATGTGTTTGTCAAAAGAACTTTTCACATTGTGCTGCATGGGTCATAGCATCCCAATTTGCATAACCACCTACATCTTTAACACAATTATTGCTGGTCAAAAGAAAAGGAGCAATAACTTAGAAATGGGTTACTTGGTTTCATCCACAACTAATAACTATAGAGTTTAGTGCAACGGATTCACAGTCTACCGTCCTGAATTTATGAACCATCATCATCTATGGGGAGCTAAAATCTTGAAATCCTATAATATGGAACTTCAGGATATTAGTGTCAAGACACGTGTCAAGGGTAGGATTGGTCAAGTGAGTTTAAGTGCTCAACAAAAACAAGAAGAGGATTTGACGAGTGAGGAATCCGAGGAAGAAGAAGAAATAGAAGAACCAGTTGGAAGGAAGTACTGGATACAATATTTACAAACACCAAGGTAATTACAGATACACTTGCAAAGAATTTCAAAAGGATGAAGGAGATGGCCCGAAATCAATGACGTCAGAGCTAGGACATATATAGAATCCATAGTTATTTTGAGGCTTTGGTAGCTTGATTGTGACCTCCAACACCATCCTCGCCTCCATCACCATGAGGCTTTGTTCTAACCCCCTTTCTTTTTAAATATGGCCTTCATTTTATTTTTATTTTTTACTTTAATTTATATTTCTTCTTATAGGTTTGTTTGTCCCCTTCTCACATTGAGGACAATGTGTTGTTCAAGTGTGGGGAGGTTTATATGTTTTACTTTGAATGTGATTTTGCATATTGTATGACAGTTGTTAGGTTGCATTTTATGAATTGTGTGAATGTGTCAATGGATTAGATGCATTGGAATTGATCTAATTTTGAACATAGTCTATTAGGTTGTGAAGAATCATTAGCTCGTAAAATTAGTGAATTGGGGTCTTTGGCTAAATATACAGCTTATTTAGGATTTAGTGTTATTTTGTCACCCTCTAAATTGTCACATTCATTCATAATTTGAGGCCTTTCAACTTAAGTAGCTTTGCTAGTATTTTTTTTATAGAAACGAGTAGATAAAGAAACAAGGTAGGCAAAAAAAGTTTGTAATTTTAAAATAAATAACTCTTCTGTTGGCCTTTGGGTTATGAATAGAGCTAATAGCTAGTTGAGAATGTGATATAGCTGAGTAACTAGATCGACACACATCACAAATGTATGCCTTTTTGTGAAAAAGCTATAATGATGTTCCAACTAAGTAGCTTAATAAAAACCATGACTTAGTTGAGTAACCTAATTGACATTCATTACCAATGTTTGCCTCCGTGTAAAAAGACTAAGTCTATATTCATAAAAAGTAAATTAAAATGTGTGTTTTCAAATAAAAACTTACCGAACTTGTTGACTTTTTATGAAAACGTACTTAGGAGTAGTTATAGAGTCTGAATGACAAAGAATTATTATTGTATGTGTGCAATTGAAAAGGGTAAACAATTTAACACTTGGGTATGGATTAATATGTATATGTAGTTTAAAGCCCCAAGTTGCGGATTTTACATGTTAATGATTTGAAATGACTCGAATGATTATGTTTAAAATTAAATTTTTTTCATAAAGTTGAAGCCATTGTCTCATTACTGCATTGTGTGAATGTTTTTTTTGTGTTTGCTTGAGGACAAGCAAATGTTTAAGTGTGGGAATGTTGATAAGTGTGAATTGCATCATGTTTTGTGGCTTAGTTTGATATATATTTAAGTGTTAACTTAATCGTTTAGTATGTGTTTAGGTTAGAATTGTGTCAGTTTATTAATTAATTATGTTTAAGTGTTTTTACTGGTTAGTATAAGTCTTTGAGCTTAATTATTATGTCTTTGAGGTACCTTGATGTGTTTGTTAGTATTTCAGGGTTAACATAAAAAAATGGAGAAGTTTCATAGACACTTGGGTCAAAATAACTGCCCATAATTGTGGCAAAATAGGCCACAATTGTGACAGAAGCACTGGATTCATCCTACAATTGTGAAAATTTGTAATATCTCGTCTCTTAAATTGTTGAAGGATTTAAAGTGTTAAACTATTAAGTCAAATGAATGGCATCATATAAAATGAATTCAGTACACTTAGAACATGATTTTATGATTTGAACCATATACCTAATAATAGCATACACACATGATTTCTGATTTCAAAAAACATTGCAAAGATTGTATATGCACTCATTTGATATATTTCAGGGTATGAGAGTATCAAAATGAATGTGCATTTTCAATGTCTTATACTTTGTTTTACCAATAACAAGAATTGATGAATTACAAATTGAAATTTGGATTAAATGGTACGATTGTAAAATTGATGAATTAATATGTGCACCTAGTATAGGAAAAATGTCAAGTGGTAAGATAAGTTGACATGTGGGAAATTAGGACGATTAAGCCTTCAAATTAAGTAATAAGTGATAGTAAATATAAGTGACAAATGACAACCTTATAGAAGGATAAGTGTGCTAGCTAAGGAGAGGGCATGTAGCTTGCTTCTTAATGTGACAAGTGTCCTTCATGTAAGAATACTCATCTTACACTTTGCAATGGCATAGTAATCTTCAATTGTTGTGTTTTTGCTGAAGACTCTTCTTCTTCTCCCTTTTACTTCTTTAACATACACATCTCACTCATGCATTAGAGTTGCTAAGCATTTCCACCCGAAATCTATACAAGAACCTTGACAAAGATAGCTATAATTTGCTATCATCTCTTTGCCTTTGTTGAAATCTATCCTACTTTCATCTTGTTCTTGAAATGATCTTGCATGTAAGTAAAGTTAAGAAAGCTAATCTTGAGGTGGCATTAGAGCTAAGCAAGGAAGTGAAATACTAATCCATTGTGGTATGTTTTAACATAACCTTCATTATAAGTGATTAAGGATGGATTGAATGTAGTATTGATATTGAAGTAGTCTTGGAAAATGATGCATGAATGATAGTTTTTGCATGAATGAAAGATAATAGTTTATGATATGTTAAATGAATGATTTTAAGATGAAATTAATGAGGAATTGAGGTATAATTAAGGTATAATTGAGGTATCATTAATGGACTATTATGAAGGTGTTTTGAATCTAGAAAATTATGGATGTTAGTGTATGTGTAAAAATAATTATTAGTGACATAAATGAATAAGATTTAGAGAGCTTTAATGTAACCAAGATGGAAGCTATATTGATAGGAATTGAATTAGCTTTTGAGAGTATGAATTTTACAAAATTTGAAGTGCTAATCATGATCCTAAATAGATGAAATTTATGGAAAATTGAATAGAGCACTTTCGGGTCACTCATCCCACGATCGTAGGAAGGTCCAATACGATTGTAGGCAATGCTTTGCAATGATAATTTCTATTTTGTGTAATTTTTGATCCACATAAGGATAAGTCACTTTACATTGGTATATTTGGACTTGATTGAGGCTTAAAATGAACCTAAATTGTTGCTTGATTCATTAGTTAAGGGTTTGACAAGTTTAGGTTGTTAATTGATGTTATAACTTAAGGAATGGATTGTCTTAATATCAGTGTATTGAAATACAGAAATTATGAGTTATCAAAGGAATTAAGATGTTCTTATGAATGCAAATATGATTCAAAGGATATAAGGAATATGTATTAGATATAAATGAATGAACATTGGAAGACATGAAGTACTTGTGAGTAAGAATTGGATAATTATTTGAATGTATATGATTGATGATTAAATCAAGCTTACTTAAGGTATAAACCTAATTACAAAATGGTAGTATACAAGCTATAAAGTGTGAATGATCTGAAAGTGTATAAGTAGAGTCAAGATCTTTGTATATTAATACATACCCTAAAGGTCAATTTAGCATGCATTGAAACATGATATATATCCATATGAATGATTGAATAATCACATGATTAACAACTTAATGATGTGTGAAATATGTGTGTATTGCATGAAAATAGATACACAAGTTGATCTCGGCATCCAGACATTGTCGGATCATTAAGGAAATAACTTATCTATAGCATACTGTGAGTTAACCTAGAAGTGTAAACTTAATTATATGTGTTTCTATATGATATGTATGCTGAATAAATATGAAGTGTGAGAACAATTGAATGTGAAATGCCAGAATGAATATGAAATGTGTGAGTAATTGAATGTGAATTGCTAGACTTAGATCCGATCAATTTGACATATATGACAGGAGCTTATAGGAATGAAAGGTAATGAAACATGACATATGGAATGATGCATCACATTGAAATGCATGATCAGATAAAAGGAGTTGTGACTGGAGTGACCAAAGTGAAAAAGAGCTTTAAGCTTAGGATTCTGCA
>JANSVA010000009.1:6565743-6579732 GCA_025504915.1 Erythroxylum reticulatum | reverse complement strand
CTAGAAAAATGATTTCTTAAAAGTTTTGAAATCTACCGTTTCTCCAAATATAGTAAGTTTTCTTTTTCCGATCCAACACTTGAGGTGTTTTGATGTGTTTGTTTAGTGCATCAACTCAGATGAAGAAGATTAAAGCAAGTTAAAGAAATCTTGATCAAAAGGCCAGGGTCATAATCGTGACACCTTTGTCAGATAGTGACAAAAGATCTCTCCGTAGGGTCACAATCATGAGACCCTTATCATAATTGTGGCAAAAGAGCTTCACATTAGGTTATGATCATGACACCCGTGTCACGATTGTTACAAAAGGTAAATTTCACTAGGTCACGATCATGACACCCTTATCATAATAGTGACAGGCACTCGGCAGACATAGGGATCTCCCTCTATTTGATATTTAAAGGGTCTTTTTAAACAAATTGACAAGGTTTAAACCTCGTCTTTACCATAAATGATCCATGAACCATATAAGAACATTACACGACCCAAAATAGACCTAGCCTCTATTTTCCAAATTGAGAAAGAACCTAAAGGAAACTCAAGAAGTAGAGAAGATAAAAGGAGCATTTGTAGCGATAGTCTAACCAATCTAACATCATCCATTAAAGTTCTTTTCTTCTTTCTCTTGTTTATTTACTTCCATCATAATGTGTGAATTAGGATTAAGGATGTTGAATATGTTGATGATGTTTTAATTTCATTTTAATATTTATTCTTGAATCATTTTGTGACTTGATTGCTTTTGATGTCAGTGAAATGTTTGAGTATTATGATACTTATAGTTATGCATATTTTCATAATAAATCGAGATATTAAATCAATAGTTATATGATTAGGTTGGGTAAAGAGATTTAACAACCTAATAAGTAACATAAATATCAAATTGATAATCTTACGAAGAGAGATCTTGTATGAAGACCCTATTATCGTATAGATCGCTTAAGAAATTTTTGAAGACGTAGGCTACTTTTGTTAATCGAGAGATTGCAAAATCAGAATTTCATAATCAATTAAGGATTATTAATTAGGGTTAAATGATTAGATCTTAAGGGAGAATAATCAACCTTTTGAAAATCTAAGATCAATACCGATTAAATCAAAAGGGGTTAATGTAGCAAAATTATGATAGAATGAATCATACACTTTTATAATTGATATATCTTGTTTTATTGCCCCCATCTCATTTACTAAGTGGTTTAGTGCTCGATTTGATTTAATTGTGTTAATTTTGAATTTTTTTTCATTTAACTCATACTTAATTACTTAATTTTCTGGTTATTTTTATTTTCATTTAAATTAAGTTTTTATAACCTTTGATAAAGTTAGGATTTAATTAGTTTTAGCTTATTCCTCATGGGATCGATGCCTCAATTACTATAAGTTACAATACGTATATTTGGGGGTTTTACATTAAATAAAACTTGCTCAATACCATGTATGTACCATATTGCTCTAGAATTTTTATTTAAATTAGTACTACCAACTTAGGTTAAACATGGGATCATGTTAGCATCGTGTGATCGATATATTTATATATCAATATTAAATCAACCACAAGTGCACGATGTAGCTATAGCTAGCTTAGGCAAGTATAGGTTGATCCTATGAAGACAACAAGTATTAGTAATTCCCTTCTCTTATTATCTAACTTACAAATTGGGTGTTTGGTTTTTAATTAAAAATAAAACTTAAACAAATACACCAAAATTGGAAATAATAATGAAAGCAAAAAATGAAAGAAATTACTTAGAAAAATCAACATCAAAGATTAGTGTATAGGTGATGAATCTCCTTAAAAACCCTTAAATAATTAACCTTTTATTATACAATTATGTCATTGAGCACTGGATGGTAGAAATTCCTGTCCTATATTAATAACTCCATTGAGACTACTAACACTTAATCCATCAATTAATTAGCAAAAATCTTTCTAGTTGAAAGCCTTAGGATTGCTTTATCGATTTATAAATTCCGCTATTAGGTTTAACCTTAATCTAACGGATTTATATTGACCTATCTCTAGGTTTACAATGAACTCCTTTCAAGTTATGCACTAATATTCCAGATATATTAGAACAAGCATAAAATACATAATTGAATCACAATAAATCAATTAAACTAATTGCATTAAATAATATATTAAAGTATATTATATCACATACTAGGGTTCATCATACCTAGACACTAAAAAGTGTTTAGTTACTCATAATAGAAAACAAAATCAAACATAATCATATAGAATAACTAACAGAAAACAATGAGTTCAAAATTCTAAATCTCCCTTTTTATTTTGTTGAATCTTCTTATAAGTTTGGATTTGGTGTAGCCTTCTATCAGATCTCTTTTCGATGTTAAATTTAAGTTTTCCTCATCTCCAGATTAAAATCGTCACCTATTTGAGTTTCTTATGTCTGAAATTTGTTATAAAAGTCAATTCTCCTATATTTTTGTCTATTCATATCCTTTCATAGTGAAAACTAGGGTTATTTGGACATATGCAATCACTTACACGACTATGTGGGTGCCCATATAGCTCTAAAAATCCCTAAAATCTTAACTTTACACCTTCATAAAGACTTACACAACCACATATGTGACCGTGTATGTCCAAGATGCTTAAAATCTTCATTTTATACCATAATTCCATCTGAATTTGTCTCCTTTTGGTTCATGAAAGAAATTATAACCTATAAATGCACATGGTGAGAATTAAGTACCAAAAATATAACAAAACTATAAAATATTAAGAAAAATACATCAAATATGGGCATATAATTATAGTCAAATATGCAACTATCATTGTGTTGGTGAACATAGGTTGAACATAAGGGCATATTAATTATGTAAGGAGAAATAGAATGTACCTATTTTGGGACCTTAACACAAGATGTTGTGTTACCAAAAAGAAAGATTTCCCTTATAAACAAAATGGGTGAGCACAACCAGTAATATGACGTCGTGTTCTTACTTTGGTCTTAAACCTTTCTACACATCTCCCAAAGTTACTCTAAAGCAACACAAATCTTCTCCAAATATGATCCTTTTCCTTAAGAGGCTAAAAAAACTATCTCAAAATCATTTTGAGAACCAATTATTATAAGAACTTCCAAAACATAAGCATAATGCTACGAAAATTTATGCCAAAAGTAAAGTCTATCTAGCACTTATAACACCCCCTCACACTTAAACGATTGATTACCCTCAAGTAAATAAATTTCATCATCTTAACTCAAATAGAAAAAATTTTAGAAAGATATAAAATAAATTAAGAATACTAATCAAGATTCTCCACCACTTATCTAATTACAAAGATCATCAAAGGTTTATCTAACTAGCTACTTGTATTGACTTATAACTTAACTTAATTCCCTTCATGATATTTCAAACTTAAACCTAAATCACAAAATTTATCTCTATGTATAAGAAGAACGTACACAAGAATAGATTGCTTTAACTTTCAAACATATTCACACTCTTTATTAACAAAGAAGAAAACATCAAATTAAAATATCACAAGAACATTTAGAAGTTTGTAAGAGAAGTCACCTTTCTTTTTATAAAAGAGGAAAAACCTTGTTATAAATACTCTTGATTACTTAACTTGGCCATTGTCTCAAATGTCTACTAGCACCACTCTTTAACTTTAACCTTTTATTAGTATAAAGTCAGTAGAGTGAAATTATTTAATGCTTAATTATTCACAATTTCTTTTTATACGATCATAAAGCTACTAAAAAAATTATATTTACTCATTGAATATATAATTTATATAGAAAATATCATAATCAAGTGTTCTTTAAATTTGAAAAACAAATTGAAGTTACTTATTCATTGACACTCATATCTAGTTATCTAAACAATTCAAATCACCAAGACACTCAAATTTATAGTGATGGAATAAAGAGCATACATGTTGTTATATAATGGTTGTGTGCTAAAGTGATACTCTTAGTTTTTCTATTAGAAGTTGATATAAGTCAACACAGGGTTAGACAGAAGGACATGTTTCTTTTGTTTTCAATTAGAAACCTACATAATCAAATGCACAAAATCTAAACACTCATCTATGAAACGTTAGTCAAGATTCAAAAAATGAATTCCTAGTCATAAACTTAACACTAAGTGAAATTTAGAAATACTAGAAATAAAGCATAAAAAAAATTAAACATCAAGTAGCCTACTAGTAAGCACTTATCTTTAGTTTTGAGATTGAACAATTTTTCTTATAATTTCAACCTAATGATTCCATATTCATAGGGTTTTTGCTACACTTTCGATGTCCACCAACTACCTTAGTATTTTCTTCTTCCTAATAGGTCCATTAGCTTTCAGGCATACTGATTTGACATTATTTTATGATAATCAATCTTATAATAAACCGCAAGTGCACAGTGTAGTTGTAGCTAGTATTGATAAGCACAGGTCGATCTTACAAAGACTATGAATACTAGTACTTACCCTTCCCCTATTGTCTAGCCTAAGTATTGATTTTAGATTTTAATTAAAAGAAGCTAAAACTAAAACTATTAAAATAAAATAGGAAATAATAATGAACAAAGAGATAGTGGAATCCACTTAGAAAACTATCGTTATCAAAAATTAGTATCTAGGCTTGAATCCCTTTAAAACCTTAACAAATTGACCTTTTATCATGTAATTGTTTGTTAATTAATTGGATTGTGGAGACTTGTATAGTATGCTAGTGGCGGACCTTGAGTCTACTAACAACTAATCCTAAGGTCTCTAACTAAATTATTCAAGTTAAATCTTATAGTATTATGTTACGAATTTATGAGTCCTTTTATTAAGTTTGACCTTAATCTGGAGGATTTACGTCATCCTATCTCTCATGTTGCAATTAACTCTTTTTAATTACGATAGATCTATTGAACTTAGGGTTTCTCAATCTCTATGTATGCAATCAAATTATCAATAAAACACGTAATCAAATGGAAATAATCAATCAAACCAATTGCATTAATAAAGGAATCAAATCATATCAAAGTATTAACGTAAGGTTTATCTAACCTAAACACTAATTAGATGTTTAGTTACATATGATCAAATCAAAAATCAAAAATCAAAAATACAATGAAAGGAAAACAAATAAAAAACAATGGAATCATAATTTGAAATCTCCGTGATTGTCTTCTCTCCAATGTTCTTACAATATAGAGGCTTGATGTTAAATTCAGATTGATCTGTTCGTGATTTCTTTGTGTTCTCCACTTCTATGGACCAAAATCATCCCTTTTAGGCCTTCTTCACATCTGGAAATCACCTCCCCAAGTCTCTTATTTTTTTCTCCTCCCAAAAATATCTTTTTTTATAATGAATTCTAGATTTTAGGTTATGCACAGTCTCTTACACGACCATGCATCGGACCATGCATAATCAGAATTTCTTGCATATCGTAAAAATGCATGGTCCTGTACCAGATTGTTGATTCTCTATTTTGCACCATGTTTTCATCCAAATTCTTCTCCTTTAACTCCATGAAGGCAATTATGACCTATAAACACACATAAAGTGAATTAAGTTTCAAATATAGGATAAAAGTATAAAATATCAAACAAAATACATCAAACATGGGTGAAAAAATATAGTCAAATATTCATCTATCAGATATCCCCACAATTAAGCTCTTGCTTGTCCTTAAGCAAACCATAATCAAAATTATAAATTTCCCAACAGCAATCAGTCAACAATTTCAACCTGTCCATTTTATACTATACATCATCATATCTTATTGAACCAAATTAACATACAATCAAAATCATATTGTCCTAAAATTAACTTCCTAAGTAATATTAATAGCAATCATATCAACAATAGCATTGAAATCAAAAGCATAACTCTTTAGACCCTCACCAATTATTTCACTCAATGCGCTCAAGTGTGAGAAGCTTCAAAACTCTCAATCAATGCATAGTAGAACTCTTGTTATAGGCTTTCAATAAAATCACACCTCCACTATCTATGTACAAACTAGAAACAAAAATCAAAAGGTTTTTATAAGGTTGTAATGACGTTTCGGTACAGTGTGATTGGGATAATAAAATGGATAAATTGAAGGAAATTTACTCAAAGAAATAGTACAAGACTTGTTTACAAAATACATAGGTCCTTTGATAAACTTATTCTTTCTTTTCTTTCTTTCTTTCTTTCTTTCTTTCTTTTTTTCTTTTTTCATCATTCCAATTCGTATTGAAATTCACAAATGATTGTACCTTTCACAAATTTCAACTCTTAAATAAGTAAATAATGTAAATAACCTTTAGGATTCAGAAAAATAAAAAAGATCCTTAAAGAAAAATAGGATAAAGGTATATAATTTAGGTTTAATCAACAAAAAAAGGCTAAGGCTCAACTTGGTTATTCCTAATGGAAATTTTTTGGGTATGTTAGTTTCAAAAAAATAGGCTAAAGTAACTTAGTGAATCTAAGTGCCTTCGTCATATTAATGCCTCTAGTTTAACAAATATGGTCTCAATATGCATAATAAAAACAAGTTCTAAAATCATTCTACAACACATTATATCACGTATTGAAGACTAAAAAGAACTTAAAATTTTTTGAAAATTTGCTCTATAGGCTCAAAAGGTCATAAAAAAGTGGGTATATATTTGCGTAAATAGTATGCAAATTTCTTTTAACTTGAAAATTTCAATGATTACGAAGATTATGTATTAGAATACTAAATTTATTTTAACCATTGCACACTAATTCAAATCAATATTTAACAATAACATATAGTGCTTATGGACATATCTTAATCAATTCAAGAAAATAAAATAAATGCAAAATAAAAAATAAAAACAAAAACAAAGATAAATAAAGTAAAATAAAAATGACTATAATGATAACATTTAGGCTTTTCTAATTTCAAAGTTCCCAACATCAACGCTAAAAACTTGATCAACCTATTTTGTGAGTTGGTCAATTATATAATAAACCATAAGTGTATGGCATAGTTATAACTAGTACTGACAAGTAGAGGTCGATTCGTATGAAGACTATTAATCTAGTGCTTACCTTTACCCTTTTATCTAGCCTAAGGATTAATTTTAGATTTTAATTAAAAGAGATTAAAACTAAAACTAATAAAATAAAATAAGAAACAACAATGGACACAGAGATAATGGAATTCATTTAGAAAATTATAGTTGTCAAAAATTAGTATCTAGGCTCGAATCCCCCTAAATCCTTAATAGATTTATCTTTTATCAAGCAATTGTTTATTGATTAATTAGACCGTGGAGACTCCTCTGGTATGCTATTATCTGACCTTGAGTCTACTAACAACTAATCCTAAGGTCTCTAACTGAATTACTCAGGTTACATCTTATAGGATTGCATTATCGATTTATAAGTCCCTCTATTAGGCTTAACCATAATTTGCAGGATTTTCGTCATCCTATCTCTAGGGTTGCAATTAACTCCTTCTAATTATAGTATATCTATTCAATCTAGGATTTCTCAATCTTTACATATAAAATCAAATTATTAATAAAACACATAGTTAGATCACAACAATCAATCAAACTAATTGCATTAATAAAGAAATCAAATCATATCAAAGTATTATCATAAGGTTCATCTAACCTAAATACTAATTGGACATTTAGTTACACATGATTAAATATGAAATCAAACATATAATGAAAGAAAAATGAATAAAAAACAATGGAATCACAATTCTAAACCTCACTAATTATCTTCTATTGAATGTTCTTGCAATGTAGAGGTTTAATATTGAATTCCAATGGATCTGTCGATGATTTCTTCATGTTTTACACCTCCCTAGACCAAAATGATACCTTTTGGACATTCTCCACTTCTAAAAATCGCCTTCCCAAGTCTCTTCTTTTTCTATCCTCCCAAAAAAGTCTTTTTTATATTAAATTCTAGGTTTTTGGGTTATTCAGAATCTCTTGCATGGTTGTGCATCAAACGGTGCATAATTAGAATTTGCTATGTACCGAAAATATGCATAGGCAAGCTAAAGTTCATGACTTTGAACTCCTTTCAGATTGTTGATTCTCTATTTTATGCCACATTTTCTTCCGAATTCTTCTCCTTTAAGTCGTTGAAGGAAATTATAACCCATAAACACACTTGAAGCAAATTAAGTACCAAATATAGGATAAAAGTATAAAATATCAAGTAAAATACATCAAACATGGGTGTAAAAATATAGTCAAATATCCATCTATCACATACTATATACTTCCTTAAAATATGATTATCCTTTTCTTTCTCTTATTCGTGCATGATGCTTCTCTTATAATATATTATGGGTTTGCGTTTTATATAATATAAGGTATATGTTAACCACAGTAAAATACAGACAATCATCATAGTTAGTAACAACGTGACTTATTAGCTCAAATTTCTCAACTATATTTCTTCATTCCTAACCCTTAGGGGAAACTTCCCATCATGTATATCCATTAAATCCTTGAAGTGGAAAGAAAGGGTCTTCCTAAAATCAAGGGTACATCTACATATTCCACCATGTCTAAAACCATAAGGTCTAGAGAAATGAAAAAGATTGAGTTTAATGGGTGCATCCTCCAATATACCTACTAGATGTTTCATAGAATGATCCATAAATTATAAGGAAAAGGTGGTGTGCTTCAAATCTCCCATCCCAAGCATTGTAAAAATAAATAAAGGAATAAGATTGACACTAGCCCCTAAATCATATAAAACATGATTAAAGCTTATATCACAAATAATCCAAAGAACATAAAAATTGCCAGAATCTTTAAGTTTAGGGGGAAAATTATTCTAAATCATTGCTTCATAAGCCTTATTTAAATTTATAGTTTCTCACTACTCAAGCTTTATTTTCCTAGATAATATCTCCTTTAAAAACCTTAGCATAGGATGCTTTTGTTTCAAATCATTTATAAAGGGGGTATCAATATACGACTTTTGAAGAACTTCTAAAATTTTTCAAATTCTTTGAGTTTATCCTTAGCTAATTATCATTAAAAAGGCATAGGCAACTTATATTATGCAGGGGGACATATTTGGATTCCTTATCGTCTCTTCTTTTCTCTTCCTTGGTTTCACTTTCCTTAATAGGTGTCTCACTTTCTTTGTTTTTCTTACTATTAAATTTCCCCTCTTTAGTATTCTCTAATATTTTACCACTCCTTAATGTCATAGTATTATAAGGATCTCTAAGGTTCTTAGTTTAGCCAAGAAGTTGACTAAGTGGTCTAATAGAAGTGAGGGGTTGTTTAGCAATTTAGGCTAACATCTTATTGTAAGTTGATATAAAGTTAACCTTAGAACTAAGTAACCTAATCATGTCCTTGAACTCCTTATTTTTCTATACTTAGTTCATTATGAAATTCTCAAGTAGGGACTATAAATTAGACTTATGAGGAGGGGGGTAAAAGGCCTTAACTTCAAACCAGGGGGTTACCTAACATTATTTTGAAGGACATGTTTAAATTTGTTCCCAAATTCTTACTAAGGTTATAGGTGTTAGGGAAAAAAGCATTCTTTTGGTTAGGGTTATTAACATAATTAAACAATTCAACAAATGAATCATAGAAAAAGGATTGCCCAATTGACAGTTAGTAACTTAATGTCCTTGAGATCCAAAAATGTCATACGAAACATTAGTTGTTTCTATAAAATTCACTATCATATGATCAAATTTAAAAAAAAACATAAATCTTAGTGGTGAGAAGATTTATGGAATCAATATCATACTCACCTAGAACCATCTTTGGAAAGACTTTTTCACTTGATCATTACTATTGGTTTTTAGCCATGTCCTTAACATATTTATATGTTTGATCCCTGGTCTCATTCATGAGAGCATTACCAATAGTAGCATCTACTAAGATCTTAGTGTTATAGGTCATCTAATTACAAAATGTCTGATTAATGAGCCTCTTCTCTGGCCTATTGACACTAGTGCATTATAACGCTACTCAAAATAAACTAGACCTACTACTATAATGGTAGTGAGTCTAGGTCGATCCCATAGAGAGTGATCATTTAGCTTTCAAAATGAAATTAATTGATATTTAGATTTTTTTAAGGGTTGTTGGTTTGGTTTGAAATAAGAAAATAATGCAAAACTAAACTAATGAAAACAAATTAAAGAAAACTTGCAAAAATTTATGAAAGTCATGAACTTGTTAGGAATTCGATTCTTTGGTTCAATCTCGTCCTACACTCTAATTAAACATATTTCATTAAATTGTTCTTCTTTTTACCTCTCCTTAAACTATTAATCGCAGGCTAATAGTAAGATTTATTAACCTGAGTTTTCCCTTAAGTCATGTTTAATTAAGATATGATCATTAATTAAACCTAACTATCGAATAACCTATGATACAGTCTCTAGATTCAATTAGATAATCACATTACGAATTATGAAAAATGATTAATCTAAGCAACAACCACATACGCTCAAGTCATCAACTTAGGTTATGTTATCCCTAATGATTACAAACCATTAGTCATTACAAATGAATATCAAATATAACAATTATGAATTATATTGAAATTCTAACTATGGGTTCATACACAAACAACCAAATTATATGATATACGACCATATTTATACACAAAACTAAAATCCATATGCATAGGATAACATAATCAATTTATAAAGGGAGAAAGAAACAACAAATTCAAGGAAAGGAATGCTTAACTATGTCATCAATGTCGATGTAACTGTGTTGGAAAGCTACCCCTCCATGGATCTCTTAGGGTTGATAGCTTGTCACCCTCTTTTATCTCTCCCAAGCTCCTAAAGCTCTCCCCAGCCAAAAACACTAAAAACATTTCATAAAACCTTTTGGTTGTCATATAAATGAAGATTTTATAGAAAAAAATAGGATTTGGGTGAATGATACGCCCTCTCATGGCTATAAGAGCCTTCTCACGGCTACTGTGAGACACCTTGTCATAGCTGTGAGTCAATGCTAACTACTGTGACAAGTTATAGCATAGTCGTGACTCCTTGTTATCTTGCTCTAATATTTTTCTTTGTATTTTTAGCATATGTCTTATCTTCCTTGGTATTTACTTGTCTTCCCTTGCTTTTAATCTTCTTCTTCTTGCTCCATGAAGACAAATGAGTGTTAATCTTCAAAACACACCTCAAATATAGTGCTTTTAACTCACTTTAGCTCTTTCAGATTCAAATTGTGCCTAAAAATCACATATGAGTCAAAGTGAGTATCTTAAGCATTTTCATATCAATAATCACTAAGTGTTATGGAATAAATTCATAATCAATTAAGCATCTATCACCCATGATGGGAACGACCTCAACAACTCTTTATATTTCTCCCAAGTTTCATACAATGACTCACCTTCCTTTTGAGCAAAAGTTGTAATATGAATTTTGATTTGATTAGCTTTTCCTAAAGGGAAGAACTTGGAAAGAAAAGTTTGGGATAGTTGATATCAAGTAATCATGAATCTATTTTTCAAAAAAGTAGTGATGGATCTTACTAATAAGCTTTGTAGTTATGCTCTCACCTCAACCTATAACGAAAAAGAGAATAACCTTAGTTTCATTACATCTAGTGAGACATTATTAAACTTCAACATATCATAATACTTCAGGAACAAAGAAAGGTGTAAATTTGGCACTCTCCAAATTTATTTTTTGTACCATGGAGAAAAGAGAAGGTTTTAATTCAAAGTTGTTGGCTTTAATATTGGGCTTTATATTGACCAAACTAATCCTTTTAGCATTTGATATGACCAAAATCCTTCAAAGAGTTAATATTCTTCACCAACCATCTTTTCCTCTTCAACCTCTATTCATCTTTTGGGTTTTCTTCTTATGTGTAGATTTTTGTCAATCTAGATTCCCATGATTTTCATATTGACAAATATAAAAAGTCAACTACAAGAGAGAAAGATTAGAGAAAACTCAGAAAATGATAATAAACTAAGACAAAACAAAATAAAAGTCTACTTTAATCAATTTATAAATTAAATCAATATTAACTTCTCAAACTACTTGGAAATGATGCCAAATACTTGACATTTCTATTTTATATCATAAGCATACATTATAGTCATGTTAAGAGCTAGTAGGTACATGTTGATCCCATAAAGACTAATTGTTAATTACCAATTTCTTACAAACCTAATTATTTAGACAATCAAATATGATTGATTAAAAAGGAAAGTAAATAAACAATTCTAAAACATTAAACCAAAACAATGATCAAGTAATATATTCTCTAGGACTTGATTGCGATTCAACTTCACTCTGATTTAATGAATGACTAGTTTTTTGGACTAGTAAAAATCCCTAAGTTGTAATTATGCTCTCATTTGAGTAATACAATCCTTATCCTTAGATTGAATTAATTGAAATCTCTTACTATTCAAGATAAACTAAGAATACATTCATTCGATTTGTGGATTCTTGTAATAGGTTTTATCGTAACTCAAAAAGATTATTTAATTCTCTCTTAAGTAACTTACTTAACCCTCATCAGTTATATATGATATATCAATACACATCTTCTCTCAATCTCAATGTGTGAATCTAATTATTGAACCTTCAACTTTCATTCCTTAAATTCAAACTAATATAAAAACATGAAAAAATATCAAGAAAATTAGGTATTTCATTAAATCAAAATATAAATTCAAAACTTACATCTTAGGGTCTATCTTACCTATATCTATATCCTAATTAGTTTATGAATAAATTATAAAGAACAACAGGTAAAGAAATCATCATCATGAATCTTAAATTCTTGATGAATATTATTGGAATCCTTATTCCCCTTCTAAGATTATCTTTTCGCTTGATCTCTACCTATTTTGATTGTATCCCAATTTGACTCTTTTATTTCCAAAACATTTTTCTGCCAAAAGCTTCGTCTCATTCCTACTACCTCTTCTTTTAATCAATTAACTTTAATTTTTATTCTTAACACGGGATTGTGTTGTTATCATGTTGCTTTATCTCACATTTTATAAAATTGCATATAAATAAGCACCATTAGCATAAGGTTAAACACAAAGTTGTGTTAGCACCATATTGGTGAACATAGATTAAACACGATGGCATGTAGGCTAGGCAAGGAGAAATAAAATGCCTACTTCCCAAGGTAGCTAACCTGAATATACTACATAATTTTAGGATTACCTCATACGACAACGTTATCTACAAGATCATTTTGAAGATGTTTGCAAAGAGGCTTGAGGGAGCATTTAGGAGCCTTATTATTCTTAGTAAAAGTGTTTTTTAATTTAAGAAAGAAGTATTGGCGATAACATTCTTCTAGTTCAAGACTTAATTAAGAATTATCATAACAAGTTATCAATCAAAAGTTGTGCATTAAAAATTGATTTCCATAAATTTTTTGATCTAATATAATGGAAGTTCATACACACTTACCTTGAGGGTTTTTTTTTCTCTAATCTTTTTACAGAATGGATTTAACAGTGTATTTGCACTTTCTTATATAAAGTTATAGGGAATGAAGTGTTAACTAGATTGTTCATTAGTATTGACATATTGTGTCCGTAGGCTTTAACTAAACTCATCTCCCATAATATAAAGTTAAGTGAAGTTTTTTTATTGCATTTATTTATAATTTGTTTTTTCTATATAGAGATGCTCATTTAATTGAAATCTTCATAAAATCCTTGTAAACTTTCAAGATTATGCTTGGCCTAAACATTAACCAGTCTAAAAGAGAACTTTTTGTATTTGTAGGGCCTTTAAGCTTGTTAAAGGAACTAGCTAGAATATTTGGCTTTATCAAGCCTTATTCAATTATCTTGGTATACTAATTACTATAAAGAGTCATCATTTAGGGAATATCAAACTTTATTTGATGCAATCAGTGAGAAAATTAGCAACTGGTGGAATAAGATCCTATCTTATATCGGAAATGTTGGATCTAAAAAAGAAAGCATGCTATATTTGGAGAACCGGTAGAGTTCAAAACATTTTCGAAATCTTATTTGCAGCAG
>JANSVA010000009.1:6545383-6562536 GCA_025504915.1 Erythroxylum reticulatum | reverse complement strand
TGGTGTATTTTTCATTTCAATAAAATATTTTATTTTTATTTATTCTTATAAAATTTTCATCTTATTTATTATATTCCAGTTTGATAGCGATTCACTATCGATTGAACCTCCAAACTTTAAACTTTTCCCTCGACCGATTCGATGTCCGGTCTGATTTTAAAAACATTGCTTTATCGTATTTCGTTTCCCATAAACATCTCTCTTGGGTCCGGAGTACCACAATCCTCACAGGTTGGTTCAACTTGACGGCATCACAGAGGAGCATGCGGTGATATGCAGCGACTGAGAGGTCGAGTAACCTCTCTTTTGAAGGGGAAAGCTGTTAATTCATGGGCTGCTGTGCATGACACCTTTGTATCCACGAAGGTAATGTTTCGTTTCTCCTTAGGCTGGGATTACTTGAACTTCACCCTTTTCTTTACTTTTCTTTTGTGTTTTTCCTTGGTCAAATTGATTTCCATCTGGGTTTTGCTGTTTTATTAGGACATTTTTGAGAGGCATAGAGTAGTGTTCACCGTGGGAACTTCTATGGCGTCAGTTGCTACGGCATGGGCAGGTAAGCTTTTTCTCTTCGTTTAGCTGATTCCTTTTTTACTTTGTCACATCCTTTTGGTTTCGCTCAAAGTGCTTTGATATTAGCACTTAATGGGCCTTCGGGACGATTGTTCATGTTCTTCAAATAAATTAACTGTTTATTTCTTTTGTAGACTTGATATTTACTGTCTATGAACACGTTGATTGTTAACCAAATTCTGTATGTCAAACTAGTCTTGTCTATATCAGAATCAATAACTTTGATTAAATGAACTATTGTTGGACATATATTTATCTGTCAGTTGATGTAATTTTTGTCAGAAGGGTTCACTACTTGAGTGAGAAGATTCCCTAGAACAAACTGACTTGTACTTGATGAATTGGTTGATCTTATACTTGATTTAGGTTATGTGTATTGAAGCTTCTAGAACATTGATTTCTTCAATTTGATTGGTTCCAAGTAGATTTGGAATTGAACGTTACGATGGCCTAATTAGTGAAGGAATTACATAGTTATGAACTTTGTGGCAATTTTAGAGTTTCTAGGACTTCTAAAGCCTCTGTACCCTGTCTTCTTCTTGAAGAGGAACTTTCACTTGCAGAAGATAGTGTTTGTCCATTATCTAATCCATGGGAAACAAGGAAATTATTATTGTTCTAAATGTTTTGATTGTATCTAGTACTTGAGTATCTTATCAATCATCATAATTTATTTATAGGGTATTGCATACGCCATTATCATGAATCAAAAGTGGATCAAAGGCTTGAATCAATTGAACAAGTTGTGAGTATCTGTAAATTGCAATGCTTATCTTTGATTATGCTTCATATTGGAATAGAAGTGTGCGGTATTACTTGTTGTCAGTATTTTGTTTTGGGCCATGCAAGGTTCTGCAATCCAGTCAATGGAGTTGTCTCCTAGGCCATGGAAATGGTTTGGTGACTATACTAGTATTTCTGACTGATTCCTTTTGGAAACAATTGATTGCCCTGGAAAATATAGAGTAAAGTTTTAAATTACAGATTGGGGGTTATGCTGCAATTGTAGGTTATTGCGGTGATGTGGACACAATTGTGATAACAGAGTGAACACACAATTGTAGTATTACGGCCCACTTATTTAAAACCTTATTATAGAATATTGAATTATGGAGAGCTAATGCTACTCAAAGTTGTATTAATATCCATTAATGTCACTTTGTTGTTTCAGTCTTATGTTGTTTTTCTGAAGTAAAATGCTAAAGTTTCCTTTTTGTGGTGAGAAGCTTGTATGAAGTGCCCTTTTCTTTGCAAATTGCATTATAATCTTGTTCCACTCATGTCAAGAAGCCATTTTGCATAAAAGCTTATGCTGTTTCTCGAATCTAATAATGGTTTAAATATTTTTAACATGTCTTCTTAGATGAAGATTGAACACAAATTACAAATCCACTAAGCAAACAATGCAATTTTATTTGAACTCTAGAAACCCCAGTCGTTAAGGCTTTAATACTTTGTTAAGGAATCATTTAACTCAAAAGCTTAGTTTGTTGGGTAAACTGCAACATCAGTGTAAACACTTTAACAACTATAATTCCTTTCAAGTTATTATGATCTGGAACAAAAAAAGGGGATCAATTTTGACTAAGCTGATAAGAACATGCCTTTGTTAGCCTCGTTGTTTACTTCCAAAGTTAAAGAGCTGTTGAATGCATTGAAAATTTTGCATGTCTCTGAATTTTTAACATTTCATTTTTCCGACTCGTCTTTTCCCCTCTGTATCTCTAGTCTTCTTGTTTCAAGTCTCAGTAAATTCTTTTTGTTTTATGGAAGATGAAAAGCAATTACGAAATTGAGCATGCAGAATTCAAGAAGCTTGTTAATCCTGGAAATTCAAGTATTGCTGCTTCCATTGCTACAGCTGGAACTACATTTATCATCGGGTATGCGTTCACATTCCTTATCGCTCACAGTATAGTTGCACCTTTTTTGGTTTTTACTTTTTTCTCAATTCTAAAGTTCTTTAACTTAGCATTAGTTGTCCTTTTGCGAGTCTCGCTTTGCTACACTTAAGACATGGATACCTTTTTCCCATCATCAATTGATTTGGGACTAGTTAATTGCAACTGGAAAATGGGACAACCATATTAGCCTAGTGGTAATAATGCAATGAAGCACGCCTACCCCCTTCCCCTAAAAATGAAAGAAAGAAGAAGGTAAGTGAATAATAGGCTTTGGTTGATTTATTGTTTTGCAATGCATATGATGAGCTGTTTTTCTTGACAGTAGGGCATCTTAACCTTTGTTTATATTTATTTTTTGGCTGCCTCCTTAGCCAATGTAACCCTTTTGTACTGTATTCCAAGGCTGTTTGTAACTAGTTTCTTGATGTGCCTTATGTCATAATTCAATAAAATATCTTACTTTACAAAAAATAAAAAATGCATATGATAATCTTGATTGCAGATGGTTAACAGTTTTTAGTGATTGCTGAATTAGTTTTGACATTTTTTGTGCAATTTCTTCTACATCCTATGAACTTTCTATCACTATTATTTTTCAATGTCAAGGTTGTTGTACCTTTTCCACATGGTTTATTATAGGAAAATACATTTATAATATATATAAGAATTCCCATATTGCTTCCTTCAGTAGAATTGGACCATTGAGCCAACACTTGGGTTATGGGCTTATTTTATCTTTTGAACAACTTCCTATCAATTATGGCCACCCGAAGATTTGTCAACCGGTATTGAAATTTTTAGAAGTGTTGAAGAAACATTGAAAATATTTGTCACTCATTTTTAAGTTGCAAGATGTGGAAGATATTGTGTATTAAAGATCTTGTTGGCAGCTCCAACTTGTAGGCAATCATGGCAATTCTGTCAATGATCTTTTATGGTCCATAATATCTTGGTGCTAGGTTATAACTTTAAGTAGAATGCCACCAATTTGAAATTTATGATCTAATCTATCCTTATTAGATTGCATATGCATTCAATTTTGTGCAAAATCCAAGTGGAAGTTGGTTACTTGCAAAATGACTTCCTTGTCGTGTAATGCATGATCTATAGCAAACTATGGAATGTGCACCAATGGAGGAAATTCATAAAAAATTTTGAATGGAGTTGAGTTAGTGGATGAATGGTGGGTGGTATTATACCACCACTTTGCTAAAGCTAATGATATGAACCAATTGTGAGGAAGATTGCTAGCATACAATGAAGGTAGGTCTACAACATGTGATTCAACACCTTTGTCTACCAGTCAATTTGTGAATGATAGGTTGAAGACAAGTGCAATTTAACCTTTTAGTCTATAAAATTCTTGCCATAAATTGCTAAGAATTATGGGATTCCTATCACTTAATATAGCACTTGGCATTGCATGAAGTTTTAAACATGAACTAGAAACAATTGAGCTATTTATTCAACTATATAGGCATGTGATAAAGCGGTGAAATTTGCATATTTGACAAGTCTATCAACAACAACCAAAATCACATCATAGCCTTTAGACTTGGCAAGTCCTTCAATGATTTACTAACCTCGGCCCTGCACTAATTGGGAATTGGTAAAGGCTAGAGAAGTCAAAGAAGCAATTGTTTGATATTTATTGATTTTGCAAGTTTGGCATACTTTGATAAAATTCCTCGCATCCTTCTAGAGACCCTTCTAACAGAACATTGATTGTAGTCTTTTGAGTGTAAGGGAGACAACCAGGTGATCACCAGTTACTTCAATGTGCATCATAGCTACAATTGTGCTTCTTAGAGTAGGGTCATAGCCAACCACAATTATACACTTCCACATCAATATCCCATCCTAGAGTTGAGAAGAGTGAATGAACTTTCCCTTGTTGAAATTTTAGCAACATTTCATGAAGGGTAGGATCACCAAACTAACAGTTTATTTTTTTTGCTTATAATTTAGTTTGCATCCAAGGTACAACTAGTAAAATATATCTTCTAGAAATTCTTGAAAGTGCATCAACCGAAGAATTATTAATAGAAAAAATTATGGATCTTAATGCAAAGATATATATATATATATACCTATAATAGAAGATAGTAATTAGTATGAGTGTATTCTGACAAAAAATAGATTGTACACCAATTCTTTTTTAACTGAAAGGATCCTCATGAGGGAATTTAGACATTTACCCAAAATTGTAATGGTATTAGAGCTTCACTTCTATCCTTCGAAGTTTTTATTTCATTTTTGTTTTGGGTTACTTAATTTTTTAATCAACAACTTTGCTTTGAGATTTCTTTTGATCTTGTGGTTAAGTCTTGCATTAAGATTTCTAGATTTGAATTTTTTGAGAATGGCTACCAAGAATATTTATGGAAAAATATTTATAAAGATGTTGGTTATCAAATTTACAAGAAAGAATTATGCAGCATGGGAATTTTAATTCAGAATGTTTCTAAAAGGGAAGCAGCTTTGGGTCACATTGACGACCTTCTAGTCCTAAAGATGATAAGGAACTTAGCCAATGGGAGGCAAAGGATGCTGAAATTATCTCTTGGATTTTAGCACCTATTGGAAGGCCATATGGTGAACAATTTATGCTCGTTTGGTATGGCCAAAGAGATGTGGGATTTAAATCATATATACCATCAAGATAATTCTGTGAGACGACTTCAACATGAACTCGAGATTAATAATTTAAATCAAGGTAATCTTTCTATTGAACAATATTATTCTGGATATATCAATCTATGGAGGAAATACTATGGAATTATCTATTCTAAGGTACCTAAATAGGCCTTAGACAATCTTCAAGAGATTTATGAAGTTAGTAGGCGAAATAGTTTTGATGAAACTAAGATCAGAAGTTGTTCAGGCTGGATTGTTGAATAGTGATCCTGTTCCTTCTTTGGATTTGTGTCTTGGTGAATTATTGCGTGAAGAACAGAGAATGGCAACACAAACGATTATAGGTGGATCTAAGGAGACATCTGAGGTTATCAATGTTGCTTATGCTACTTAAGGGAGGAACCAAGGAAAAGGACAAGTGTAGTGCTATAGCTGCGAGAAGTTCAAGCATGTTGCCTACAATTATAGTAAGAAATTTTGCACTTACTCTTAGGAATGGCAATGGATCGAGCCATGAGCCCAGGCCGATTTATTATTTAAAAAATTTCAAGAAACGAAGTCGATTTTGACAAAATGGTGTCATTTTGTCGCTCTCAATTGGGTCATGGATTGGGTTGGGTTGGATAGCCCTATCCTATGGCCCGTTGGCTTTAGGCCAGGCCTGATTGCCATGCCTACTTACTCTACAAAAGGATACATTATTAAGGAAGGCCCAACAAGCCTAGAAAACTAGCGAGCCTAAGCCTTTCAAACTGTTGTTCCAAACTTTAATATTATTGGTCCTACATCTACAACCACTAGCATCAATCAGTTTACTATTATTCTAGAAATGGTACAACATATGATTTCCACTGCATTCTTTATTTTTGGCCTTCAAGGTCAAGGTAAGGCTGTCTCTTCTCCTTAGTTTGTTGATTTTGGTGTGTCCAATCATATTGCTAAATCACCTGGTTCGTTACTTAATCTACTAAAATATGTTTGTACACAAAATATTCAGATTGCTAATGGCAGTAATCTTCCAATTACAACCATTGGTGATATTGGACCTTCTTCTTGACATTTATTTGTCTCTCATAGGTTGTTTATGAGTTTAATTTATGTTGGTTGAATGGTGGACAATAACTGTGATGTACATTTCTCTAGTAATGGTTGTCTTGTGCAGGATTAGTTGTCAGGGAAGGTGATTACTTAGGAGCCTAAAGTGTGAAGATTATTTTCGTTGCAATTTACTATTTTTAGAACTTTGACTTTGGCTTTGGCTTTGGCTTCGGCTTCTATTATCGTTGAAAATAAGGCTAAAGTTTGGCATAGACGATTGAGTCAACCAAATAGTGTGATTTTGTCTAATCCAATGAAGCATGGTTTTCTTGGAAATGGTGATCAGTGTTTTAATCAATTATGGCCTCTTGATTTCTTTACTTATAAAACAGCAAAAAATAAAACTTTACGTTTGCCTGCTTGTGGTAGTCGTGTTAACATATGCTTTAAGATTGTACACTCTGATGTTTGGGGTATTACTCTTTGTCATTTCACACAAGTAGTATAAATATTTTATGATGTTCATTAGTGATTATAGTTGTTTTACATGGGTATATTTTCTATGCTTAAAATTTGAGATGTTTCACTATTTTCCAAGGCTTCGTGGCTTATAGTAAAACGCAAATTTCCACCTGCATTAGAGTTTTATGATTTGATAATGATGGTGAATATATGTCGCATGATTTTCAAGCTTTTTTGCAACAAAAAGGTATTGTATCTCGATGATCATATCCTCATGCCCTTCAATAGAATGGGGTGTTGAATGTAAAAATCGTCGTTTGTTCATGTTTCGAATGTTACTCTTGGAGTTGCATTCCATCCATTTGTCTATTGTAGTTTATTTTATTAATTGTTTGCCTTCTCAACTATTCAATTTAGATTCTCCTTGTTATCATCTTTGTGGTATGGATCGTAACTATCGCATGCTACATGTTTGGATGCATTTGTTTTGTTCATTTGCCTCCCTATGAACACCACAAGCTTAAAACTTAATTGTTCAGGTGTGCTTTTATGGGCTATAGTACTACTCGCAAGGGGTTTTTATGTTACGATGATATTGTTGTATGCAGATCTCTAGAAATGTGATTTTCTTTGAAAATTAGTACTTTTTTCAGCAACATGTATTTCCTTTTGACATTGTTCTTCCTAGATTTGATTATATCTCTTTACCAATTAAGCATTTTAAACCTAGTATTGTTAGCAACAATAGCCCCCATCATTGCAAATCCTTACTAACATTGATCTAGTGCCTATTCCTGTGGCTCTTCGGAGATCCTCCCGTATTAGTTATCCTCCTAATAGGTGTGGTTTCTTAGCCATTTTTATTGAAACTATTGGTCCTACCTCTTATTCTCAAGCAACTAAGCATGAACATTGGGTAAAAGCTATACAAGAAGGGTTTTAGGCTCTTCACGAGAATCATACTTAGGATATTGTTCCTTGTCCTACTAGTGTTAAGCCCATTGGTTGTAAATGGGTATATTCCATTAAGTTGTGGTTAGATGGTTCGTTTGATAGATATCAAGCAAGGTTAATAAAACTTGATAATTGACAAGAGTATGAGGTAGACTATAAAGAGACATTTGGATCTGTAACAAAGATGACAACTGTGCGACTTGTACTAGCTATTGTTGCTTCTAAGGGTTGGCCATTGCGACAAATGGATTTTAAGAATGCATTATTGCACGAAGATCTTTTAACACCAAGGTTATTTTCTACACCATCTTTTAATGTTTGTAAGATAAAATGATCACTCAGCAACCATGTGCTTATATAGGCGCCAAAACTATCTATTACTCAGCTTGATATTTCCTTCGTTGTTCAACAAGTTAGCCAATTTATATAGGTGCCTAGACACCTCCACTTGGCTATTGTTTGTTGCATTGTGCGAGACCCTTTTGTTCAAGATTTTTTCTCATTTATGGATTCCTGTTCATTTGGTTGCATATGGTGATACTGAATGGGTTGTTTAATTTGATACTCGACGTTCAATTAGTGGTTGGTGCATGTTTACAATTAGTGCCTACTCCACTCCATTCAATTAGTGCCTACTCCACTCCATACGAATAATACTAGTTCCATTCAAATTGCTATAAACCCATTTGTAAATGAGTATATTCCATTCAAATTGTCACTCTATTTCTGAAGCATATGACACTCGTGTTTTCTCTCTTTCACATATTGCCAGCGATCTCTAGATTGTTGATTTATTTACTATGGCTCTCTTCTAGAACCGATATCACTTTCTTGTTCCCAAATTGATGCTTCTTGATCAGCTGACATCAATTTGAGGGGGATGTCAAAGGCAGAAATGATTATGGCAGGAATTCCTTCAAATGATTTCAAAGTCATAGCTTCAAAGGTTAGGGAGCTATAAGCTTGTTGAAAGGGAATGCTAATTCTCTCTTCAAGGAGGTATTCTAAGCTCTTTTGATCAGTCTATATTATAAATTTCCTTCGTCTGAATGATGATAATGTCTCACTACTATGACCATTGCGAGGAATTTCTTATCGTAGGTGGATAATGCTTGGTACTTAAGAGCCAAGGCCTTACTTACGAAGGCTTTGGAATGCTATTGTTGTAACGAGATTGCTCTTAGTCCTCACACACTAGCATGAGCTTCTATAGTGAAAGTTTGTGCATGATTAGGTAAGATCAACATAGTGCCGTCATTAATGCCTATTTTGGATGTTGGAAAGCTTTTTGTGCATCTTCATTTCAACCAAAAGAACCTTTTAAAGGCTTACTCCTATGCCATAATGTTGGATAAACCTCTTGAAAAATCCCTCCCGTCCCTAAAACCCTCTTAATTCCTTGATGGTGGCAGGTTTAGGTCAATTGGCAATAGTTTCCAGCTTCTTTGGATTAGTAATCACTCCACTTGCTGAAATTTGATGGCCCAAGTATTCAATTTGATCTGCTCTGAGGCTGCACTTGCTTTTGGCAAAGAACTGTTCTTATGCAAAATTACTGAAACAATCCTGAGGTACTTTTAATGGTCTTTGAATGTGGGGCTGAAAACCCAATTATCGTATGAAAAATCTAAAACAAGCTTCCTTAAGTCAGCCCTAAAGTATCAATTCATTAACCTCTGAAAAAGCGGCAGGATCATTTGTAAGTCCAAAGGGTATAATCAAGAACTCATAGTACTCTCATGAGTTATGAAAGTTGTTCCGTGTACATCTTGAGGGAGCACCGTGATTTGATGATAATCTTAGCAGATTCAAGCTTTAGAAACCACCTTGCTCCATTCAATTTGTCCAATAATTCCTTAATCAAAGGAATTGAAATTTTGTCTTTAATTGTATATTTGTTTAACACTATGTAATCAATGTGGAATCTTCACGTATTGTCTTTCTATCTATCCAATACCACTAGTGATAAAAAGGGATTGTTGCTATGTTGAATTATACATTGAGTCAATACCTCTTGTACTAGTCCTTCAATCATATTTTTCTGAATTTAAGAATATTGAATACCTGTAAGTCCTGACATAGACAACTTCAGTATCCTCTTTAAGCAAATCTTATGTTCATGCAAATTATGGGGAAATAATCCTTTTGGTTCTTCAAAAATGGAGTTGAATTCTGTTAAGAAATCAGCTGTCTTACCATCCCTGTTAGATATAGCAAGACGGCATCAATACAAATTGAACCCCTTGTAGAGTCCAGACTAATACTCTTGGGCTAAGCTCAAATGCCCACTACCCTCTAGCTATTCCTATTAATAAACATACAGTTGTCTTTAAGCTTTTAATTACCATGTGATAATCCTAATAGACTTTAGTCTTAAAGCAATAAGGCCAAACTAAAACAAAAGTTTTTCAAACTTTTTCTATTAATGAAAATTAACAACTTCAAAAATAATTAAATATTCATTCCCTCGTATTTTTCTTTCTTTCACTGAAGATCTATAAGCTATACTGAAGGTTCTATTCACTAGCGGTGATCCGTAGATCTTCTACAAAATGATTTTGATGTGGTGAGCATAGGATCTTGTAGAGCTCTTATACAATCAATTGAGAACTCTCTATTCAACTTTGTGAATATAGCCCCTTTACTTTTTGTCAAACATCTTTCTTTCTTTGTTTCTTTTTCTTTTTTTTTGTTTCAAAAACTTGGCCAAACATCTTTAGCCCTGGCTAAAATGTGAGTGTGATTTGGCTTGGCAGAAATGTTTTTTTGGGGGAAGACAGTTTCATCTTTTTTAAAGTATGCATTTATGGAATTAGAGCCACTTGAGGCATGCGTTTTATATTGCTTACTAATGTTAAAGGTTGGTATTAATTGTTTCTAATTGCGATGTTTAAGAGCTTTATTGGTTTTTCCTCCAAGCATAGCATCTCAAATGAGTTTTAAAATAAATTTAAAAGGCCTCAATGTAGTTTTTGCCTCAGAATGGTGCACTTATTTGTTTTTGAATTCTGAAATGTGGTTGTAAAAGGGTTATAGGGTGCTAGAAATGGTTTTAGAATTTTGCCCTGTTGGGAGCCAACTATAAAACTACTAAACAATGTTGTGAAGTTGAGAAATTTATTGAAGAAGTTGAAATTTTTTATGGTGGCAATATGAAAACTAAAAATAAAGGAGAATTAAAATGAAATCTTTCATTAGTTTTGTGTTGGAGAATTGAAATACTTGTTGCATAAAATGACAAAATTTGAGAAATTTCCATTTCCCACTAGATGCATTTATCACAACTGGTTTTGATGTAGATTCATCTATGTAGGGCGGTGACTGCTAATCAAGCATAAGCTTCATGAAAAGAATATTGATCCTTACTCTTTGCTGAGGTCTTGAATGGGAAATTATCTTAACATCCATTTTCTTTTGTGAAGAATTCAATTATAGCCTACATCGGAGGTTCTTCTCACATAAAACTAATCTCTTTTTGTGTGTTTATGCTTCTTAAGTGTATGAAATCGTGGGTGATTGATTTTTGAGCTCTTATACTGTCAATCAAGAGTTTAGACGTTCAAATAAGCTAGTTGATGTAGTTTAATAGGACTAACTTGCTTAACATAACTATCCACAATTTTTTTTCCTTTTGTTTTGTTTTCTATCCGAGTTTTCAAGGTACATAATGATTATTAGTTATTACTTGTAAACTTTTAGCCAGTTGGTATGGTATTTGATGTTAAAAAGTCTATCGAAGTTGGTTGAGATTTTTAAGATGCTTCAAATGCAAGTAACTATTGCTTTGACAAGATTTGATGGTTTTATCTGGGAACCAATTAGGCATTAATTCTTTCCGAACGACTGGTTGTTCTGTCAGATCTTGTGTTTTGCAGCATTCATTTTACTTCGAAATTATTAAAATGTTTATAGCGAAATGATATTAGCAGAAATATTTTTGAGCCCTTGTTGCCTCAATTTCAATTTTATTATTATAATAAATTACTTCATGCATTTGCTAATGTCTAGTTTACCTCCTTTTGACCTGAGTTGCAGATATGGCCTTGGTTGGCGAGGTGGAAGATGGCACGCCAATAGGAAGTTGAAGCAGCAAATGAAAACGCCGGGACAGAAGCAATCTAAACGTTGGGTATCACTGGGACGTATAAAGCCTAGACAATGGCAATTTGAACTTCTTAGAAGGTTAACAAAGATCCAAAACTTGAGTGTCGGTAAAGCATCCAAAAGATGTTAAAAATCTGCCCCAACAATACAAACCTGTAGAACTCGGAGTCTTGTTAGAGAAGTAGGAAACAAAATCAAATAGTCTCGTACTCAGATTACTATTTACTGCCAAACTGGAACTACTTCAACGCATTATTTTGCCACTTTCTTCTCTTTAAACACATATTTTGGCTTTACAATCTTTATGCTTAGAACAAGTTGTTCGTGGTTTTACCCGTGTACAATTTCCTTTTTTTCTTATTCTCCTTTCTATAGGATTCAGGACTGAGCCCTGGAGCTGGGCAGGGAGAACAATTCTGTCCAACTAAAACTTGCACTCTGATTTTGAGCTCTTGCCAGCGATATATGTAAATGTATATATATACTTTCTCTTCCCAGTTTAAGATTAGGTCAATCCTGATATTATTCTAAGAAGTTTTGTAGAGGCGCTAGGATCCTCGACAGTTTTTCAATTTTCTACTCCTTTTATGCGTTTTCGACCGTAACTTAAAAACAATGGAAGTAGTTAGTTGCATGAGAAGTCTCCTACTTTGACGTGTAACCAAAGGCATTACAAGTATATAAAATTGGTTAAGGATGCAATTAAAGCATCTATTCAAATGATTAGAGATGCATTACACCCAATTTTGAAACTAGGCTAAGTATAGAAATACAGATAAGAATGAATTTCAGTCTCTTTTGTCTTCATTTATGCTTAATTAAGAATGCTTCCTTAGTTGGATAACACAAGATGTAGGTTTAAGTTAGTTTTGAAGAACTTACTAGATATTCTTCAATTCCTTATCAACTATTTGAAATATCCATAAAATTATAAGTGCATCTCTGTAAACAAATACAATTACAATAACAAGTAAAAGTTCTATTGGTATGCAGAGTCTAGGAAAGTTTAAAAAGTATATAATCTTACCCTTAATTGATATAGAGGTTGCTTCTAACAACTCCGAAAATAAGTGAAACCATAAATCTAAAGAATGTTTTTGCCAAATAAGCAATGTAAAGATATTGATTGATTGATTTTATGTGCTTATAATAATTATAAGTTATAACCATAAGTGCATGGTGTAGTAGTAGCTAGCACTAGCAAATATGAGTTGATTTCACAAAGACTGTAAATATTAGTGTTAACCTTTTTTCTATTATCTAACCACCGAATCAAGTTGTGAATTTAGTTAAAAATTAAATTAAACACACTAAATTAAATTTGAAACAACAATAAACTAAGATAAAAATAATATTAAGATTGGTCAATATCAAAGAAATGGTATCTAGGTAATAAATATGTTGAACAAGTTTTATCTAATGTAAAACTTTCAATATTATGCAAGTATACATATTGTAACTCGTAGTAATTGAGGTGTCGATCCTATGAAGAATTAGCTAAACCTAAATGAACTCTAACTTTGTCTAAGGTTGTAAAAATGTGGATTAAATGAAAATAAAAATAACCAGAAAATTAAACAATTCAGTATAAGTTGAATGAAACTAAAATTATAAAATTAACATAATTAAATCAAATAGGGCACTAAACCAGTCAACAAATGAGATGCCACAATAAAATAAGATAGATCAATTATGAGAGTATTTGATTTATTCTATCTTCATTTTGCTACCTTAACCACTTTTGATTCAATCACTATCGATCTTAGATTTTTGAAGGGTTTGATTAGTCTCTCTTAAGATCTAACCAATTAACCCTAATTAAATCTTTAAATTCCAAAATTGTAATCTCTCAATCCAAAACTTTTTCCCTAACAATTTCAATTAGTTTGGAAGTTATCTATCAAATATTCAAGTTATCACACATGATCTCTCTTCGAATGATATTTTATTTGTTGATCATGTGGCGTATTAATTTACAAACTTTTTTTGTGCAAATTAATAAGATTACTTTTGAATCACTCTTTCGATTTATTTTCAAAATATATGCATGCACCATTAACACAATACAGATTATGTATTGAATCAATCGAAATCAAAGTCACAAAATAATTCAAGAACAAACCCTAATATGGAAATTTAGAATATAATAAACGTGAAGAACATCATAAAATTCAATTCATACATCTAGTTTAATGAAAATAATAAGAAGAGAGAAAGAAGAACTTAATTTGGCACTTGAACTCAAAATATGGAAATCTCCGATGCTCTCCTTGATGCTCCTTCTTTGATCCAAGAATGCAAGATGTTGGCTATTGTTTTGTGTTAAATAGTTTTTGAGGCTTCTAGGGTTTTTTCTAGGATTTATCCACTTAATTTGGTTCAAAAAATAGTCTCAAAACGTCAAAATTACAAAAAGAACGTATGTTTGAAAAGATGGAATTTGTTGGAATTGTTGCCAACGCTCTCTTGTCACGATACACTCAAACACACATCACATACCTTTTGAAACACAAAATTAAGATCCAAATCATGGTCAAAGTCATACAAATACTTAGAATATAAACAAACACTAATAATAACATAATTCTAGGCCTATATACATGATTATCATCTAAGAAACACTCAAAAGCACACTTAAACATCTATCAAAACATATTATGATTTACATCTATCAGAATTCTCCTAAGTTATCTTAAACATTCACCCTTTATCCTGCAATTAAATTATTGATTATTGAACTATTAAAATTTCTATCTTATATTAATCTCTTTCTTAAGACTATTAATAAATAACCCTTGGTTGATTAACTAAAATCTCTTTCTAGTTAAAATCTTGTGTAGGTAACTGTGCATCTCCCAAAATACCTCAAATTGTGACTTTACACAGGTAACATACATTGCCATATATGTCGTCATACACGAGCGTGTATCTTCACATGGGCAGAAACAATTTCTTTGAAGCTTTACATGTTTATAGTGACTTACACGGTCATGTATATGGTCGTGTATCTTCAAAGTTTCTTCAAATCTTTGTTTTACGCTATGATTTCACCCAAATTCTTCTCCTTTTGGTATGTACAGGTTATTATCACTTAAAAACTCACTTGAAGTGGTCTATAAAGGTCATTATCACCTACAAACACACTTTAAGTGAAATAAGTAATAAAAATGCTATAAAACTATTAAATAAAAAGCAGAACACACTAAATATGGGTATATAAATACAGTCAATTAATCGTTTATCAAATATCCCCACACTTAAGCATTTACTTGTCCTCAAGCCATTTATAATCCATTTCATCAAACTTACAAACATTTATCCCTTATTAACCTCAACCTGTCCACCTACACCTTAAGTCATTATGTCATCTCAATCAAATTAACATACAATTAGATTCAAGTCATCCTAAAATCAACTTTATAAGTCAATATCAACAATAATGATATAGATATTAAAAGCACAAAATTTCACACCCTCACCAAAGATTCACTAAATACGCTCAAAGTGCTTAGGGTGGAAAGTGTAGGAACTCTTAAATCAATACGTAGGTGGATTCTTAACCATAAGCTTGAAATAAAATCATATCTCCATAAATTAGAAACAAAAATCAAAAGGTCTTAATATAAGGTTTTAATAAGGCTTAGTTAAGGGAGGATAAGGATAATAAAAAGGGTCATACTATTAAAGGAAATTTACATAAACCAAATTACATGAAACTTAGTTCTTCATAACCTAGGTCCTTTGCGCCATAATTCCATTAGTACAACAACTTTAACAATACTTTTTTTTTTACCATGCTCACAAAAAATATATATTTTTTGTTTTTTTTAAGTGTTCACGATATACCAACGATCAAAGAAATATTGGACCTCTTTAAAATTCTTCAAGATAATCTAAGTTTAAGCAACCAAGTATATCCTTTAGGACAAAATAATTAATAAAAGGCTTTCAAGAAAAATAAGGTAAAGGATTTCATATGGTTATAATCAACGAAAAGGTTAAGTCTCAAAACTGGCTACCCCTAAGGGATAAAATATGTGAAGATAATAATCAAGAAAATAATTTAAAACAAAGGTTAAATTCAAATGCCTTTATCATTTCAATGCTTCTAATTTAACAAATGTGATCTGAATATATATAATAAAAGCAAGTTCTAGAATCACCCAACTATGCATGATAACACATACGAAAGAATAAAAGAGCTTAAAATAGCAAAATATTTGCTCTTAGGCTTAAAAGCTCATAAAAGGGCCTTATGTGTACAAATAATATTTAATTTTCATTCAAATTAATTATCTCAATGATTGCTAAGAATATGAGCTATAAAAGCAAGTTTTTTTTCTAACTTTCCTCCTTTTGCATACTAATTCACTTCAATAATCAATAATAATCTAAAGTAGCTTGGACAGATTTTAACTAAATTGGGATATTAGTTAATAAAAATTATAATAAGCTTAAGACATTTGAAATCCCTTTCCTACACTTAAATTGTAAATTGTCCTCAATATACACAATTTAAGCACATAAAAATAAAATGACAATAAAACACAAAAAATGAGAAAGGTGTGATTGGTACTGCCCTAACTAATAAAATGTACAGGGTCCTAAATTGGATGAAGAGTCCATCATGTATTGTAAACATCAAGCTTTGCAAAATATGAACAAAAGAAGATAAAAAGATAAAAGGAAATAATAATAAAGAAAATAAATAAAGAACATGGAAATAAAAATTTCATAACATAAAATAACATTGCATTAATGTTTAAAAAATAAAATAATAAGGAAAAAAAGAACGTAAACAAATAATAAAAGAAATAAAGAAAAACCAAAATAAAGCATCCATCAGCCTTTTGGTGAGTCTGACATGTCCGACGTTGGAGGATCCTTGGGTCTTAAAGCCTCATATGTAAGTTTCTGTGAACTTAAATAGCCATGCACACGATCGTGTGATAGACAGTGTAACTCAATACAAAATGTATAATGATCGTATAATTCTCTGCGAATGTGTGTGGCAACTTTTTACAAATTTCATGATAAATGTGAAATGCATTATATTTTAAGGTATAATTTTATATGTGTTTATCTGTTTATTTGATTGTTTAGCATGTATTTTCAGTATAATTGTGTTAGTTTGTGAATTATTTGTGTTTAAGTGTTTTTATGAGTTAGTACAAGCATTTGAGCTTAATTATTATGTATTTGAGGTACCTTGATGTGTTTGTTAGTGTTTCAGGGTCAACAACGAAGAACAGAGAAGTTTTGGACAAACTTGGAACAAAACAATGACCCCAAATCATGACCCATTTGCCACGATCATGACAGAAGCATAAGATTTGGCCCATAATCACGGCCTACTTGCCACGATCATGATAGAAAGCGTACAAGTGGCTCATGATTGTGGCCTGCATAGGGTAGACGCCTAGGCATACAAAAAAGTTAAGTTTTGAGGGATTTTTCGAACCTTTTGACCCTGAAAAAACC
>JANSVA010000009.1:6503026-6530254 GCA_025504915.1 Erythroxylum reticulatum | reverse complement strand
AAGAAAGAAAAAGAGAAAAATAAAAAATAAAAAAAGAGAGAAGCAACAAATATATTTTTATATGGTAAGTCTCCTAGATTGATATGCATCTAAATAGATTCGAGAGCTGGGATCACCTTTGATTTGATCGAGTAATTGAGACATCTAGAAGCAGTTTGGACATTTTTTGGCCTCCAACTCTACCTCTTACTTGTATGGTTGGGTGAGCTGCTTCCTCTCTTTTCTATCTGTTAGTCACTGTGCTTTGTTATTAAGATCCCATTGCTTGTTGCTTTGTTGCATTTAAGCTTGTTTTATGTTGTATCTCAGTGGTTCTCATAATAGGGGGCCTTCTCATAGAGTTTCCATCTGTGATGTATTCTCTTTATGGTTAGGATCTCCATTCCCTTTTTCTTGAGGATGATTAATTTTTGCATATGCTTGTGGATTGTGCATGTATTACCTAGTAGTGATTAGTAGTCAATGATTACCTATTTACTAGCGATAGTGTTAGTTACATAATTTAGATCCTCTAAGACATGATGATGCCATTGATAATTTTAGTTGTCTCCTTTACGTAGGCCATCTATTCTCTTACTCAAAAGATCAAATCTATTATAACATTATGATCATTACTCTCTAACCCTAGAAACATCTATAGTTTCTTTTCTCTTAGATGGTATAGATGCATAAGCCAAAAACTAGTAGAAAATTACACCCTTATTCCATTTAACCTTTCTAGAAATTCTTGATAGTTGAGCTTTGAATAGTCAATATGTCATAAGTTTAGGTTCTGCTTCCAACTGTTTGAGTAAAAATAGAACTTGAAAAATTGGTTCTTAGATCTTTCGAAATCCTCCTTGCGTAAGCAACATCTATTTATAAGGTTTAGGTGTTTCTAGTTATCAAGTGTTATAAGTTTGTACAACATTGTAAGCCTTGATTTCCACCCTACTTTGATGGATCTTATTCCATATTAGAAAATGTCAAGCAAGTTTTGCACCACTTCCTATTAATATAGTCCTCTATGATAGACTAGTGAAAGAGCTAGATGGGTATGCAAGTCATATATATTTATCCTCTTTCTCAAAATCAAGATTATCATCTGGTATTAGTTTTTAAAAGTAATTTGGCCCTATATACCTTTAATTGTCATTAAGAATAACCTTTACTCTTGAGTGTGTGAAAAATATTAATAGTTACTAAGCCATTTGAGTGTAGCTTATTGACCTAATTTGCAACAGTTATTGTAATATAAAAAAGTAATTGCCCCATTTCCAATCTTAAATTTAATTTTAGTTGACAGTAAGTTCCTAAGGTCTAATAGTTATTTAAAAAGCCATAGTTAGCCTCTTTCTTATTAATTTCACATAAGATTATGCCTTTTATAAAGTATATGTGTAACCATCTAAAGCGCAGTGTGTCTTTGTGCCCCAATAATCTCTATATTCTTTTTTCAATCAATACCTTCTTTATGATTCTAATATCGTTAATACTCAGGTTGCCCTCTTTGATTGATTGCATACATATTCCAATTTAACCTTAACATGTGACAAAATATTCAATATTTTTATAGTATTTTTAATTTGCTTCGAGTGAGTTTATAGGTGAGTTGCCTTCATGGACAAAAAGGAGAAAAATTCAAATGAAATCATAGCATGGAATAAAGATTTAAGGAAAGTAAGGACTTACACTACTGTGTACAGTGATTATGTAGGTCTCTTTAAATGTGTGAAGATATAAAGAAGATTGTTTCTGGTCATGTAAGGTTACACAGTCGTGTATGTTGATATACACGGTCATATATGTTACCTATGTAAGTCTCTACGCTTGTGTAAAATCATGAATTCAAGTATTTTTGGAGATACGCAATCACCTACACACCTATGTGTGTTGATCGTGTACATCCCATATAGTTTTTACAATAAAAGGATGTAAACAAAGGCAAAAGAGACGAGGTGAAGTTTAAAGTAATTTTGGGTCATAATAATCATAGAGAGCCAACAGTTTTCATAAAGGGTTGAGGAAAACATGAAGAATACGTTAAAAGATTTGATAGATAACAACATTCAATCCAAATTGCAAGAAGATCCATTAGAAGAATTTGGAATTTTGATTTCTTTTGTTTCTAGTTATTCATCTACATATTTGTATTTGGTTTTGTTTTTTATGGACAGGACCTAATTTGTTTAGTGCCTAGGTGTGATGAACCCTAAGTTATGATAACAATATGAACCCTGAGTTATGATAACAATATGATTTGATGTTTTATTCAATGCAATTTTATTGATTGATTTATTACGATTCAATTATGCATTATATTATTATTATTCTAATATATCCAAAATATCATTTTATGATTTAATTCATATGTCTAAGATTGAGAAATCCTTTTGTGTAAATAGATATATCATAATTGGAAGGAATTACATATAAACCTAAAGATAGGTCAACATAAATATGCTAGATTAGTGTTAAACCTAATAGTGAAATTCGCGAATCTATAATACAATCCTAGGTGGTTTAACTAGAAAGATTTTTGTTAATAAACTTATGGATTAGTTTTTAGTAGTTTGGATAAAGATATTAACATAAGATAGGAATTTCTATGGTCCAACAATCAATATTATAATTGCATCATAAAATTTAAGGATTCTTAGGGAGATTCATCACCTAGGTACTATTTTTTTAATATCTACTTTCCAAATTATTTTCCATGTTTTGAGTTCATTATTGTTTAAATCTTAGATTAGTTGTTTAGTTTAATTTTTAATTAAATCCACAATCTGATTCGACAATTATATAGTACAAAAAGGGTAATTACTAGTGCTTATAGTCCTTTTAGAATCGACCTATACTTGCCTATGCTAGCTACTAATACACATTGCAGTTGTTATTTTAGCATTGATAAATTTCTTATAAACATAGAAATTGTCAATCAAATTTTTGACATCATTGCCAGGGATTATTAATATTAGGAAAACCTAGCTTTTATTAATAAAGCCATTTTTACTTTATTTTGTTTTTATTTTATTTGATTGATTTAGTTAATTTTCTTGTTTTCACAGACCTTGAATCTTTGGTCAGCTTTTAACCTGAAGTGATCAAAATAGCTTAGTGAATGAAGATATAGAAATCAAAAGAACAACTCGTAAAAGTCTCTTCAGAATGTAACTGGGAGAGTTCAAGTTAGATTACAAATAAAGGACTTGGGAGGTCAAATTGATACTAAAGAATCAGGAACCATGGCAAAACAACCAAGGACTATGTTCTATTACACTAGATAGGACTTTATTAGAGTGAAGTCCAGCAATGTCAAATTGACTTTGAATGCCAATAATTTTAAATCAAGCCTAGTATCATACATATGGTACAACATTTTGTCCAATTTGATGGATCATGAGATGAGGATTCGTATACACATATCTTAATTTTTTTGGAGTATTGTGACACTTTTAAGATCAATGGTGGTAAGACTGCTATTATTCCCATTTTCTTTAAGAGGAAAGGCAAAGCAATGGTTAAACTCGATGCCAAGATCTTCACTGACTACATAAGATCAAGTGGTAAAGAAATCCTTGTTGAAGTACTTCCTTCCAATGAAGACAACAAAATTAAGGATCAATATCTCCTCCTATTCCTAGGCTAATTCCAAATCATTATATGATACATGGGAGAGGTTTAAAGAGATGTTAAGAAGATGGCCGCATCATGGTCTACCACTTTGGATGTAGATCTAAACCCTTTTATAATGGGCTAAATTAGAATATAAGGTAATCAATCGATGCAACGACTGGGAGTACTCTCAATAATAAGAACTAGAAGTGGCCCATGACCTTATTGACGACATGGCAATGAACAACTACTAGTGGTGCTCCTCCAAAGCAAGAATTAATAAGCTAACGGGAATTTATAAAGTAGATGTAGTGGTGTAGATGGTGAACCAAATGGAAGTGTAGAGCAAAAAATTTATAAATTGATGATGAATCCATAAGGTGCAGTTATATAGTGTGAGGTGTGCGGGCTAGAACATTCAGGCTAAAACTATTAAACAGTACAGCTTAAGCATGTAGAATTTATGGGGAATGCTCCTAAACCCTAAAAAATCCATATAATAACTCATACAACCTGGGATGGAGGAATCAACCCAATTTCTCTTGGGAAAATTAAGCACAAGCAAGGAACATCCCTCTACTAGGATACCAGCAATAACCACCATAAGAAGTCTACTCTGGAAGAGATGATGTTAAAGAATGCTCAAGATTTTGATGCAAGATATTAATGAACAAAGGCTTCTATATGTAACTTGGAGGTTTAGATTGGTAAAATCATCAAGTTAATATTTAAAAGACCATAGGGGAGTTTGCATAGTACAACTGAAACAAATCCTTAAGAACGTATAATAGCAATAACCTTAAAGATGGAAAAGAGCTTCTAGAAGAATAAGGAGACTAGAAAGAGTCAACTAAAAGCTAAAGGTGAAGGACACCTTAGAGAAGTCAAGGAATACTGACTTGTCATCCTTTATTCTGCTAAAGTGAAGAACGATCAAATGGATGCACAGTTTGGTAAGTTCCTTGAAATGTTTAAGCAACTCCAAGATAACTTATCTTTTGTTAAAGCAATTGTGCAGTTGCTATAACATATGAAACTTTTGAAGGAGCTACTATTTTACAAGGAAAGTTAGAGGAGTTATCAACTGTTACACTAAGTGGAAGGAGCTCAGAAGTTTTGAAAAGCAAACTACTAAAGAAACTTACAAATCTAAGGAGTTTTACTATCACTTAAAAATTGGTAGCTTAAAAATAGATAAGGCTTTATCCAACCTAGGGTCTATAATTAACATGATGCCTCATTTTTTGTTTGAGAAAATGAGATTGGGTGAACTAAAACCTACTAGGATAAGTGTACAACTAGCACTTTATTATAGAATGTTTGCAAAAGGAACTCCTTTGGTAAGTTATGATGTGAACAACTCCTTTTCAATTCCTTAAATCTCTCTTAAGCTTCATAAAAATAATCACCTTCATTTTGTTGAAAATTTGTAATTTCCTTTATAAGCCTTATAGTCTTTATCAAGGGGATGTACTTAGCTAAGAAGGCTTGCACCAGCTCCCCCCATATTGTGACATTCATTAGATTGAGTGAATTTAGTCATGCCTTGGCTTGATCCTCGAGTCTAAAAGGAAAAAGTATTATCTTAAGTGCATCCTCCGACAACCTATAATACCTGAACGTATCACAAATCTCCAAGAAATTGGCTAGATGAGCATTGGGATCCTTATTGGCCAGCCTATAAAATTGCATATTGGTTTGTAGCATATTTAGCAATGTTAACTTGATTTCAAGTGTATTAGTCTTTAATGGTGATCTTGTAATCCCTTATTGATTCACATTGAACCATGACCTCATGAATTCCATAATGTCCTTTATTGTTCTCCCTGCTTTTTTCCCTCCACCATTGTTCTTTTTATTACTTCTTAACGCTTCACCTTTTGAAACTCTCTTTCTTGCTTTGTGATGTCAAATGTTGATTTATCTTCTAATTTTCTCACACTCTGAGTGATTCTGGTACTCATTCACCTACAATCACACAATAGAAAAGTATCAATTCCTTAAATCAAATGCATTCAATTCAAATAAGATGCTAATTCAATTCCCCGATAACAACATCAAAATTTTGTTTGCTCATTCTAAAGTGTGCAATACTGTAAGTATACGAATCATATATTGTAGTACACGAAATATCGTTCCCATGAGAATTAGATCAGTCACCTAATAACTTGAATGCAATTTGTTTAAGGTGATAAAGGATTGAATTAATTGAATTAAAAAATTAACTAAAATTAAAATAAAATAATAAAACTTAATAACAAAATTAGTAAAGATAGCAATAAAAGTGAAGTTAATCAATAATGGAAAATTAGGAATTATTTTATCCTTATTTTGTCTTCCCTTTACCTTGGTAATTCAATTATACTTAATTTTTGATATCCTAAGGTTTTGATTACCCTCTCTTGATATCTAGCCAAGTAATCCCAATTGAAATATATAACAATTAGATTGTAACTTATCAATTCACAAAACTACTCCTAATTACCCAATTGGATTTAAAGTAATCCTAAGGATAATTAACTCATAATTAAGATCTCTCTTCAATTGTTTGTTAATCTAATATTTTTAGGTCTATTAGAGTGCTAGCTCTTGTTGTGAATTTTAATATAGATAACTTTAATTCAATCTCTCAATTTCTTATTAAGTATAAACATAAGAAGTACCAAAAAGCATCATATATTAAATTTAACAAGATAACAATTATCAAAACAATCCAAGAATAAACTCTAAATTTAAAATCCCATTATCATGTTCAAAGCACAACTAATTAGAATTCACATTCAAGATAATGAAAAGAATAAAAAGAACTAATGAATAAGCTTGAAAGCCTTGATTTGGAAATTCTAGAAGGTTAGAACTAACTTGATGTTTCCACTATTTAATCTTCTTTTTTATGATGTGTAGAATATTTCTACATTTTTACTTTTCCTTTTTAGGTATCTTTTATGACTCTTATTGCCTTTCTCTAAATTCAGACGCTTCTAATCTGCATCTTGATGTATCCTTCTTATTATCTTTACATATCAACGACCTAGGGTTTCTAGGGTATACATGGTTACATGTAACTCCAAAAACACCTTAATTCATGAATTTACATGGTTATAGAGATGTATAAGGGCAAAATACAACATACACAAGTGTGCAACTCCACACATGAATGAACTGTATCTTTAAAAGTCCAAACATTTACAAAGACTTACACGATCACTATACACGGCCGTGTAAGTCCACAATTGCTCTAATTCTTCCATCCCATGCCATGAATTCACCTTAATACATCTCCTCTTGATCTATCAAAGAAATTTTTATCTAAAAACACACTTGAAGTGAATTAAGAACCTAAAATACTATAAAACTCTTAGATAATAAGCAAAATACATTAAGCATAGGTATATATAAATACATAAATAATTGTCTATCAAGTTCCATCTTAAAAGGTATAAGGCACCACTTTGATGGGCATAAGTCTTTCATTTGCGTGAGAAAGTTGCAAACAAGCAAATAGGATCTTAAGGTGTTAAAAAAGGAAAGATATAATGATACTTAAGTTTTTGTTTATCAGTTAAGGATAAATTGATAAGATGCAGCATATGCTCTATTAAGATCCATTGAATTCTTTTACACAAATGGAGGAAAAGAAAACCTTATTTGATTATGTGAAAGTTGTTGAGATGAGGCTTCAATGGCTTTAGAATGGTTATAGAAACACTTCCTTTTTCTATAAGTATTTACTCTCGAGGAAAAATTTCAACAAAATTTTCTTACTTTTAAGGTATGAGGGGTATTATTTCATCTCATTTTGAACTTTTAGAGGATGTTAATGATTTTTAAACAAATTCCTTGGCTTCTTCTTGACTTACACTTCTTTAATTTAATTGCTTCAATCTTTTTTCATTGATAGAGTTACTTTAACCAATGCAGACTTAATGATCCGACCTATTACATATTCTGTAGAAGAGAAAACTCTCTTTACTCTTCATCATAATAAGGCCTCTGATCTAAATGCTCCTAATATTGTATTCTTCCATAAAATCTTTGTAATTATTAAAGAATATGGTAACTAGAGCTATGATAGAAATCTTTAACAGTGAGAACATGTTGAAAGAAATCAACAAAACTTTCACCAATTTAGTTTTAAAGATTCCTAACCTAAGCACCTTAAAGGATTCCAGACATATTTCTTTTAGCAATACCATTTATAAGAAAATAGAAAAGATCCTAATCTCTAGGCTTTTAGCAATATCATTTATAAGATAATAGCAAAGATCCTAGTCTTTAAGCATAAATAAAAGCTTTAAACATCGATAAATCAATCCTAAAGTTCTTTTATGTCAGTTTGACAAATTAGTGATAATTTTCTTTTGGCTTAGGACTTGTTCAAAAATTATAATAGGAAACACTCATTTAATAGTTGTTTTACCAAAGTGGGCTTCAATAAATCTTTTGATTCTATTGAATGGATATTCATTATAAAAACTCTACATGCTTCTGGCTTTCCTCTAAAGTTTGTCCACTAAATTACTTAATGCATTATCATTGTTTCTTAAAACGTATTGGTTAATGGTGAGCTCACTAGATTATTTAATGGAACTAAAAGTCATAGGAAAGGAGATCCCTTATCCCACTACTTATTCACATGTGGCATGGAAGTCTTATCAAGGCTTATTAGTCGTATGATAAGTAAAAAAAAAGAAAGCTTTATATACCATTTTAAATATAAACATCTTAAAATTTATAACATTTCATGTATTGATGATTTAACTTTTATTTGGTGTAGATCTAAATTATATTAATGCTTTAATGAATGCCTTAAGGTGTTTCAAGAAAATATCTAGATTGGAAATGAACAAAGAATGTGTTTTTATATCTATAATAGCAGCAATATATTCTCTTTGGATCAGTAACCTGATAAGATTACAAGAATATTAGCTTTCATTTACTTATTTTAAAGTTCTTATCTCTCATAAGAGGCCTTCCAACATGGAATTCTTGTCACTTATAGAGAAAATTCAAAAGAGAATCAATAGTTATTGTAACATGATCCTTTCTTATGCTAGTAAGTTCAATTAATCAATTTTATTTTTAAATTCATTGTATGTTTATTTGTATTTACATATTGTTTTCCCTAGGGCCTACTAAAAATAATTGAAAGGTTCTTTAAGACCTTTTTGTGGCCTAGTTAAACAATTAGAAGCTATAAAGCTAATGTTAAATGGGACATTGTATGTTTGCCTAAAGATAATGGAGGACTTGGTACAGCCTGAATCAAGATAAGGAACAAAATTGACATAGTTGGAGGATTATAGAGGGTAAGGAATCTCTTTAGGTAAAGTAAGTGCATTCACATTACTTAAAATCTAAAAGCATCTGGTAAACTTCTCCCAAAATGTAACTCATCTTGGACAATGCTTAATATTTTCAAGCTTAAGGAGTAGGTAGAAGTCTGATTAAAAGGAGATTAGGCAATGATGCTACTATCAGCTTTTGGTATAATAACTAGAGTTCTTTGAGCCCTCTTATTAATGATGTTCATTTTTCAACTTTGAGAAGCATGATACCAGAACTTGCCGCTATTAGAGAGGTATTACATGATAATATCTATAATCTCATATAAGCATCAAGGATGATTTTCTCAGGCTTTCTCCTCTCTTTTACCCTTGTTCTACTAATGCAGATAAGTCTAGTTGGTTTACACACTCTTTAGGATTGTTTATCAAAAAGTACTATAAAGAATTTTTTAGGCTTAAGGCTCGCAAAGTCTCTTGGTATAAACTTGCATAGTGTAAGCTAGTTTTTCCTAGAGTTTCATTCATTATATGGCTAGCTATAGTTGAAAAATATCTGCTAAAGACATGTTTCATATTGCAAATTCTATTTCTACTATTTTCTCTCTCTTTCATTAAGAGCCTAAATCGATTGGAAACTTATTCTTTCAATATGATTTCACTAAACCAATTTGGCAAACCATACAAAAGCTTAACAATCTTTCATGTGTTGGTGAATTCTTAAGCTGATATTATTGGTTGGAGCATCAAATTAAATTGGATATGTAAGGATGATGTTATCAAATTTAGAATCGCTTTTCGTACTGCCATTTATTTTATTTAGAAATAAAGGAACATGAGAAAATTCAAAGGCAAATGATGACGAGGCAATAGCTTATACATAAGATTAGCTATATCATTGAGAAAACCTTAATTGTTTATAATTATTCATACCTTTAATGTCTTAAGTCGGTTGCAAGTTATTGCTATGGTTCTAAGTTAGTAGTAGCTTGCTTTTGTTTGACACATCCCATATGGTTGTTTCTTATATCACCTAATGTTGTTGCACTATTTGTAATCCAATTCTATTAATTTTATTTCCTTTCCTTTCTAAAAAATTAATTTTATTTGCAAAAGTAGTTAATGAACTTTCCTATTACTCTTAACAAATATCTTTTGTTTCCTCAATAGCCGTACATAAAAAATATTTGTATATAGTTATTCATCTTTACTTGAAAATTAATTTTAATTAAAATTTGTAGTAAAATTGGGTCGAGTGACTGATTTACTAACTCAATGTAGATAAATCTAACCTAATCCAAATAAAAAGATTTTAGAGTCTAAAACAAGCTTAAAACATGATATACCTATATCAATTTGGCTTTGCCAATATTTTAAAAATTAAACCAAACAACAAATCAATTAGAAGAGAGGTATAAGCTTTAAAGATTAATCTAATGTTAGACTATCAATTAACCAATATATAGTAAATAAGATTATGAGTTGTAGTGTTACGTTTAAGATTTAACTACAACCTTGTCTACAATGTACAGTAACATGTGTATTACAAGTGACCCTATTCGGCTCTTTTGGCATTGGTTTGACTCAAAATCCTCCCCTCTTGCCTTCGTCCTTTATTTTCAATCTTTTCTTTCACGTCATTAAAACTTTACTTTTAGCATTTCAAGAGAGCACATCAGTTTGACTCGAAATATTCCTCTCCTGCACTTTCCCTTTATACTTTGCTTTCACTTTCTTAAAAAGTTTTGGGCCTAATCTAAGCTGAAGCTTGAGTTGAATCGATCCGGTCCAGTCTAATTTAAAGCTCCAACTTCTCATGTGTAAGCTTGAGTTGAATCGATACGGTCCAGTCTAATTTAAAGCTCCAACTTCTCATGTTACACAAAATGACATCATTTTGTGTGTTAATGAATAAAAATGAAAAATCATATTCTATCTCTTTTGTTTATCGCCCCCTTCCCAGCTCATCTACTACCGCTCTTCGGCTCTTCTCGTCTCCAACTTTAAGCAGATTTCATTATAGTTTATTCAAATGAAAATGCTCATGCTCAGTTACCTTTAGACATTGCGATCAAATGTCATTGCCCATTTTCAAAACATCTACAATCACACCTTTTCAATTCAGTGGCTCCATGGAGATTCAAACCCACATGACCTCTCGTCTTAAATCTCTATCACCACTGAACTCTCTCTTCTAAACCTTCACAGCCTTCATTGTCACCCTTTGGACCACCAGTTCGAGCAACGTTAACGCATTGTGACTCTAATCAAGTAGCTAACTAACAGAGCACGTATCTACCTTTAGGCTATACCACAATGAGACAACAGTTGATCAATCTAAAATCGGGCTTTCCAAGAGTTTATTTGTCATCGAGGCTCAGTAGTTTTCTAATCACTCTCATAAAACTTTATCCTTTTGTATTTACATATTTGTTGTCCTACGTATAAGCAACGATGACCTAAACATCTCTATTTGGAGAATAGATCATCTGTTCCACTTATTATGTTCCTAGTCTAGTTTATCTTATCTCATTTACAGATTTTAAACAATATTAATGAGATAAAATGACACAAAATAAGAATAAAGTAAATGGAACAGGTGATCTCATTATAGCTATTTGTGATTTTTTTTGGGGTTGAAAAAAAAATTATTGTTAATAAATTGATTGATTTTTTAATAAAAGGCATTTGTACATAAGAAGTTATTTCAATAAACTCAACTAAAATGTTAACAATTTTTTCAGCTGAGCCTACCACTCCAATCGGAATTGATTATATGAGACACAGTAGATTTCACACGATGTAATAACAATATCGCAAACCATCCAAGTAAAGCAGGAACTATCGAAGAAAGCAAAGATCACATCTTTCACCTGCATTTTATTCGCAACAAAAATGCCCTTCCATGATCCCCCAGGCTTTTCCTCATTACAATTCATTTCAGAACCTATCACGCGCCGCATAATTACAGGTGAAGAGAGAGGAGCTTGAGGTAATGTTACAAGAATCTCCTCTCGAAGTATTGATCATCAAAATGGAAAAGTTACAAAAACATTGAATTCAAATTTAATAGTGTGAAGGTTCTGAAGAGGACTGAGAGAAGTGAAGTGGTGGAGAAACAGCTGCTTCAGAGGGATCATCCGAAGTCTTTGTATTCATGCCTTGTACTTCATTTTTATTAGTTGCAGCTTCAGAATTTTGAACCCAATTATCAGACCATCTTGACGAGGGCAGTGTGTCAGATGAAGCAATGCCAGGCGATGTTCTTGGATAAGTTAAGACAGACGAATCAAACATAGACAAAGTTGGCAGGCTCAGGCTGAGACTATACCCATAAGGATATCCAGGGAATGGTGGATGATCATATCTGCAACTCGGACCAAACTTGCAAATTCCATACATATTGTAGTTTGAACATACAGCTTGCCCCTGCCATTAGATACACGTATGATTAGGGATGACAATTTTTGACTCATGGATCTAAATTTAGTTGTTTTCAATAGGTCAGCCTATGAGTTAAGCCCAGGCCCAGATAAACTCGAGGTCCAATTATTCTAAGCAGAACAACATTGTTTTATTTAGAAGAGTTGAGTCTCGGGTAAGCTTGGATCTGGGCAACTCCGACCCCAATCTAATTAAAAAATTAAATTATTCCATATTTTTAATTTTTTAAAAATTATTTTAAAAGACTTGGCGGAGGCCATTGCCATCCCCTAGTTTGACCAGACTTTGAGAACATCAATCTTTAATTTCATCTTGTCATCTCTACTAATAAATTTCAGAAAGTTCAACCGCTAACCAATGTGTTACCAATCATGAGATAAGAAATTGACTTACAGGTCTTGAAGGGAGCCCAAGAGGACCAATGCTATCTGCTAGTTGTTCAACCCTCTCTTTCCTCTCTTTTGGGTGATGGTACCTGCAGTCAGATCCAAATTTGCACGTACCAGTGCTCATGAAATGCCTGCATTCTGGTTGATCAGGTCTCTCAGGTAGATTAGAAACGGTTATCATTGAAAAGTGCACTTGTCCACGCGATTCAACTTGATTTCTTGAGTTGTAAACAAGATTGGATCTCGGGATATTGGGAGAAGACATAGTGCTAAAGTTTCCCTGCTGAAAAACAAAATGGAGACAATAGAACATTAAGAAAATGCCTCAATCCAAGAAAAAAATTATATTAAAAAAAGATTTGTCCTGAAGTTGAAATATCCAAGAAATTACAAATGCTTGTATGACAACAAAAATTAAACAAGTTCCAACAAAACATTTAGTCTAAGTAGGGGCTATGTCTCAGGATGCCTCAATGCACATTGTGGGTGCAGTTCCAGCATTTATTGCATTAATAATCACAAAAGGACCTGTTGGTGTGCATTAATATTGTCCTTTCGCATGCGTCCTATCTGCAAACATCACTTGGAATTTCATCAAGACCCAAAACCTGCCATTATTGCACCTTGTAAGGAAAAGTTTTTTATTTCTTTTCTAGACAATATGTGCACAGATTCAAGTCCTTTCGTGCTTGCTATCGAGTCCTCATCTTTCTAATCCCGATAGGTCTAGGTGAAACTCCTATTAGTTGATGCCACTCCATAGCAAATGAAATTTTGCCCTCATTAACATCCCCACATTGTGGTGCAATTCCATCATTTATTGCATTAACAATCACGAAAGAACCTGAAGGTGTGAATTAATATTGTCCTTTCGCGTGCATCCTATCAACAAACATCACTTAGAATTTCATCAAGCTGCAAAACCTGCCACTGCTGCACCCCAAAGGAAAAGTTCTTTTTTATATAGGAGTTCAAATCCTTTCATGCTTGCTACTGAGCATTATGCTCATCTTTCTAGTTCCATTAGGTCAAGGTACAGCAAGCAAACAATTGATAAATTCATAGGCAATTGGAAGGAATAACAATTTTCGAAGTCCACTAATCTTGTTGTCCTATTTCATTTCTAAATTTATTTGGATAAGAAGTCCTCTTAATTTGAAATGTCAAAAATATTTATTTATATTTTCCAATCACCTAACCTCACTATTAGAGTTTTGGCAGTCAACTTTTAACAGAAGAAACATTTCATAAGAAGATTGGAACACAAAATTAAATAACAAGAACTGACTAAAATTGATTGTTTATTCTACAACTATATTATGAAAGAAATGGAAATAATTAAAGCTTGATAACTGAAGGAGGTAAGTACTAAAAGTAGAACTGAAATTTTGGTTATCCGAATAATGAATGCTAAGAAGTAACATCCACAAGATTTTGCATATGATCACATAAATAGCTGGAATAAAACATCAACCACCAAACTTCTGGCATCTTAGCCATTCAATGCCAGATAGACGTAGGATCAATGGAAGAAGCATGTTTTAAAATTCACTGAATCATTTTGATATCATAAATCTTCATTCAGATTATTGAAAACAAATTAAACGTAGAACATACTGATATCAATAAAACTTGGTGAAGGAATAAAATTAATTATGAGTATCAAAAGAAATGTAATCTGTTTATCCCTGAAACAGAGATTATGATAACAGCACATGCTTTGAACACATGCAGCCATCATGATCAAATGTAAATATGCAAGCTACACTACAACAGTATCAACAGTGATCGTCTTAATAAATGATTACGATGCCCTGTTCCTTGGCCCAAAATTCCACAACTAAAACAAAGTATGAAAAAGAAAACAATAGAAAGAGCTCCTCATTTATCTCAATCCTACAGTCGATACAATATGTGGACAAGGAATAACAATGATCAATACAGTCACACCTTTTAGAAACTGAAAGATAAGATGGTGCATGCAGTGGCCATTGCCACTTCAATAGAAAAAATATGATTGTTGAACCATGGAAAATGCCAGATACCAAAACAGTTACACATGTTCCAAGAATGCATTGAACCATCCTAACTGTCAAATGGAAACCAACCAGTGGAATTTTGTTAATGAAGTAATTAAAATTTGTCAATAAGTGATAGTTTTCTCAAAAATCAAAACAAGCTTATCATAATTGCAAACTTAAGTTGTTAATGGTTCATCATTTGCATTGTTGACTACATTACTATAGATGAGGTTAAAAATAAATAAATATATTAAAATATTTCCAATTTTATAGAAATTAAAGAAGACAAAAGCCATCAAGATAAACTAATTAGTAATATGTTAGTTTAATTGGTTAACTGAAACAATCGACTGCATGTTCCCAAGTTTGTCTATTATATGTTATCTCTTGTGTGGCATAATTTATCATTTTACCTTTGCTTTCTTTTCTTTATTTTTTCCAAACTCACTATCAGTTTTTTAAGCAAAGGCATTTTAATAATTCTAAAGATGTAATACTAATTAAATGCAATGTTATTCTCAAAGACACATAAACAATAGTAAGCTAACTAGAGATAGTAAACAGTTTGTTCATGCCATTAAAGACATGATAATGATTGAAAAACCAGATACTTAGAGCAAAATTAAGATTCAACCACCACAAACTTACCACATAAGTGTTCCATCCTTGACCAGGAAGAACACCTTGAGAAGGAGAAACTACAACAGGCATGTAAGCCTGTGGAATCTGCAAACGAGGGCTAGAGACATAAGGTGCCCCTGGCGGTGACCACGTTGGAACGCCTACAAAGGACAGACCTGATGGAGGAGTAATTGATGGCATTCTGGAGCCCAAGGTAGTGGATACACCAGCAGGCAAGCTACTGCCAGCTGGTGAAGGCTGTGGATGATGGAACTTGCATGCAATGCCAAATTTACATGAGCCTGTCCGCATGTAATAAGGGCATGATTTTTCATCCTGTCATAAGATATACCCAATACCCACGTTAGTATATGTTAACATGATCCTAAAGTAATTGACCAGATAAGGGAAGAAGAGAAGACCTGGCGCATGGGTAGACCAAGAACATTGAATGAAACTGGCCCCGCACCATTCCTGTTCTTTGGGTGATGAAATTTACAGGTGGATCCATATTTACACGTCCCTGTCTTTAAGTAATACTACAATGTCGATTTCACAGCAGAAGCAGTAAATCAAGGTTAGAAGTCGGACATTTCTTCTGCCAAGTGAAAGTTAAACAAGTATGTTGAATTGAGGGTATTGTCATGCAAATAAGAACCATAAAGATCTTTGAGCTTCCCATCAATCTTCTCATTTCAGAAATTTCAACATTATCCCAAAGATTTAGACAGATCCGGACCTCTCTACTTAATCTTCCAGAAGTTAGAAAACAAAACTGAATAAATGATAAATATGTTGTGGATGTACAATAGAAACTTGAACCAAAATTGTCATATGCAATACAAGGAAACATTTTACATAGTAGTTGATCAACCTATAGCAATTTGAGTGCTTATCCAAGTTCCCTCACAGCCATTTAACTACTTCAAATATTTAAGCAGGTTATTATTAACAATGCTCCTTGCATCTTCTTTAGACCTGTTTCTCTTCCTTCCATACAAACAACACCTATATTTGGAGACCCATCTCCATCCATCAAATAACTTAATGAAAAATTAATGACTCTTTATAGAAAAAATGAATTTTCTGATATGGCAACTAGCATTCACTTGGAAGGTCAAGTACGAAGACTGTATCTTTTTTCCAAGAATGAGTTGCTTATATGGTTGATAGGGGAGCATAATTGGTTAGACCAAGATCAGATGCACTCAGAAACTGTCCCAAGCATAAGTTTTTGTCGGTTTATCCTAGACAATAGAATCAGGAGACCATAGTTTTGACTCCAAAAACAACAGATTTATGGTAGCTACAGAGAGGAAAAACTTCAATAATGACCAGTGCTTTTGTCTAAAAATTACTCATTTCTATATTCACACTCTTAAGTATGTCTTTTGTAGCATGGCTCATCCATGACAGGAAAAGAAACCAGGGCTTGTTTTTCAACAATGAAGAGAAACCCCCGATTGTCCATCCATAGGAAGCAACCAAGAAAATACAGCTCACTTTTCCAGGATTTATGTTTTATGAGTTGTGGGGTGGGAGAAAGCTTACGAAGTGGAACTCTGAAAATGCATGTTTATAAGCTAACCTGGAGTAATGATACTTATTTTTTGAGAAAGCAAGTAATTTCAGAAACCATCATACATGCAGTGCTCAAAATGAAAACAGTATTGTGGATAGTTCAATTGAGAAAGCAAGTAATATCAATTGTAGTTTCACTACAAAGCAGTATTGGCTTAATATTGTTGCAAGAGAATACTTGTGCCGTGGATAGTTCCTAGTCACCAGAGCTTTTTCTTCATAGAAATTACACTATCATGGAACTGTTTATGGCACAGCAGAAATAAATAAAATCTTCAAGTTGTACACAAAATTTGAAGGTATGATGACATTGGACATTAGCCATCAATAAGTCAATCATCTTCAAAAGACAGAAGCTTCCAGTTTATAAATTCCCAGTAGAGTCAGGAGGAAGAAGGAGGTCTGCAAAGCAAGTACCCAACCACTAGGCCACTGACTCAGTGGATCCCTAGTTCTATTGTAAACTTTCTCTACACAAAAGATTGAAGTAGACCTTACCTCACAATCAGGTTGACCATCTCTCTCAGGAAGTTCTTCAGTGAATTGTGTCCCCTGACCATGGAAAAAGAGCTTTTAAAACTGAGCTGGAAAGAACTTAAGGCACCACATAAACCGCGGGGTTGACACAAACACATCAACTCAAACAGATAAATTCAAGATGATGATAACATCTAGTTATATAAGTAGTAGAATACAAGCTCAAGAAACCTTTAGCACCTGTGCAAAATTAGGAGGATGATTATAGCGACAATTGTTTCCATAACCACACAACCCTGTCCTTAGATAGTATACACAATCTCGTTCACCTGGACGATCAGGGTATGGACTTGATTGAGCCATACCACCTTGATCCGGACTATCATGTATTTTCCATAGGCAAAGTGCTTCTGCAAAAACCCATAAGAATAACTCAAAGGCCTCTCCATCTCCGGAGCAACTTGTGCTTTTACTTCATTGATCAAACCATTGAAATCCGAAAAATCATTTGACAACAAGCATAGAATGAATTTCTTACACAGTCCCTAATCAAGGAACATGTAGATCCCAACATTTAATCTGATCAAAACCTACAATCTAAACATGAACACGTCAAGTTTTCATTCTTACGACGAGAAAGGCCTCACAACAGAAATCCACGTCTAACACGTCAGCAAAAAGAGGCAAAGCACCCAACATGAAGCAATTACAAATTTCCTAGGTTCAACAACCAACACAGAAAAAGTAGCAGTGGTTACCTACAAAGGATTGAATTGGCATCGCATAAATGATCATAGCTCTCATAATTTAGTATCCACAACATCAATCATCAGAGAAATAACTAGCAAAAGCAAGAAAAATGGTTCCTAGTACAGCAACAGCTATAAATATATAGGATCAAGAATAGGAAGGATTGAAAGTAGAAATGAAGCATCAGAAAGAACCAAGAAACATAGAAATCTAACAATCAAAACATCTAAAAAAAATTTGAAGTAAAACTGGAAAAACAAAAAGACATCAACAATACCACAAAAGATCCTGACTGCTTTCGTAGTTATGTTTTTGACGGGAAAACCAAACATACCTTGAATGTTAGAAGAAACCACATTGCTGTTAGCTTGCCTCTTATTGCTATTTTCCGGCATCACAAATTCTCACTTGTTTATCTTTTCTGCAAATAACCCAGGAAAAAAGGTCTAGGATAGCAAAAGGTAAAGAAGAGGACAGTATGAGAGTGTTGGCGTAATTGATTAGCAATAACGGAGGAAAAGGAGCTGATTGCCAAAGGAATGCGCAGAGGAACAATAAGAGAGGGAGAGAGAGAGAGAGAGAGAGTGAGGAGAAAGAGACGTAATGAAGAATCTCAGAGCGAAAACCTTTTTCTCTTTTGTTATTTTATATTTTTTGCTGCCAAAGAGTGAATAATAAAATCCATTTAATTAATGTCGTACGGACACACGTTTTGAGTTTTGACCCTAAATTATTTGGACATGTTACTATAATTAACAGATTTGCCTTGAAAATCTGTGCACTGGGCCATTGGATGAGAGCGGGACCCATGCTTAGTTAGGGGTATTTCTGACTTAAATCAAATGGTCCGTTGACGTGACAAATCGCCGTCGTTGGATCTGTGAAGTATGTCAAAACTAGGAGGTCCCACCTCACCTCCAAATCCAATCAAATGGTGGCCCCTATTCACTCCGCGGAGTTGATCAACTCACATTTAATAGTAACACAAGTCTGATTAAGCTGTTAAAAAGCAATTATTATCTTCACTTTAAAGTAATCGAACTAAGCTTTGACAAGCAGTACGGGAAATTTTATGGGAGCTTGACTTTTAAAGTACTAAAATCTGATTTCAAATTTAAGATAGTTTAAAAATGGAATGACGTGTCAATTTATTATTTTTATATGAAAAAGTAAGTTGGCTGAGGCTTAATAGTCAAGAGCTTTTTGGCCTTTACTTATCATAATTTAGAAGTTCAAATAATGCTAATGTTTAGACCTACTTTTTCTCCTTTGGGAACAAGTACGAAGACGGTAAAAATAATATGAGCTGATCACTTCACAGGGCTTTGGAATGAAATAAAAGCCAGCAAAGGCCCCACACGACGCAGGTGGCAGCTTGCGATTGGAATCAGGTACTCTCCCAAAGTCGCAATATTCCAATTCCACAAACTTAAATTTTAACCGCTGCCTTTCCCTTCTGCTTTATTCACACCAGTACAAAGCCCAAGTTGACCATCCTACTTTCCATGGAGCCTCTACGAACATTTGCAATCTCTTTCCAACTTTAAGATGCTAATTTGTAGGAGGAGGGTATTGTCGTCAAGCAAGGTTAATTTTGGGGCAAGAAATCGAAATTTCATCACAGCAAGAAATCCGGTGGGTCCCCAAAAAAGGCTTACAACATCATAGTGTCAGACATGGCAGAGGGATAATCATAACATAAGGCACTACTTACCTGAAAACCCAAAAACGAAAATGATAATAATCAACACCTTGATTTTTCATATACGAACCAAGAGTTGTGATTGAGCGGCACTCTGCAAGCCTTGTTTTGCCTGTACTGTAGTTCTTGCCTTGTCCAGTGCACCCACCGCCACGACCTTACCAAACAGTCACATCAAGAATTGTTCTCGTTAGGTCAAGATAAGTTGACCGAACCGGGTCTAAGTTCCCGTGTGCCCTCGTCATCCAAGCTCTTTTCTACAGGCCACCGGAACACCCACTCTAGTTTCAACGAATCATATGCCTAGCTAGTGTTTCTTTTATCCTGTCTTTCACCATGGAGAATGGTAAATGCTTTGAACTTTTTACATAATGTCATGAACTGCTGTACTGAATATTTCACTCATTCGATTATTATTTGTAATTTAAATACATTCTATGAATACTGAATATCTAGCTTTTGTTTTCTTTCTCCTTGTTTCTCCTGTTTTTAATCTTGGTTGTCTCTTCCGTTCACTGGCTTTATTGTCATGTCTGTGAGCTCCAAGATTCATCCCCTTTACGTCCTAGGCTTTCCTGCGCTACTGGGTAGTCTGAGGAACTCATCTCTTCTATTTTCCACATCTCCCGCCTTTATTTCCTTTTTTGGTTGCTTACTTCGGACTCAATCTTTCACCTACTTCTTCCATATGTCATAAACCTTCATTAGAATCTGAAAAATTCCCTCCTTAGGTGCTCTTCCTAAGCGATCAAATCATTCTGAATGTCTTGAATCTTCCCATCATGACACAGTTTTAAAGTAAACTATGTTGGATTGTTGAGAACTAAACAGCAGATAGAACAACTAACCCGCACGGCTTTACAAGTACTTGTAGAGAGAGAGAGAGAAAAGTTTATGGATAAAAAGAACGACACTTCTGTTAATTTCTTGCACAAACTTACATAGACTTATACTGTATTTAAAGAACTACTACACACCTGAATTATCATCCACTACTTTTTTGAAAATAAAGGACCACTAATTCGAAAATCTACGCACTACACAACATATGCCAAAAATAACCACTATATACTCCTGCGGTTTTTACTCCTGCGGTTTTTACAAAACTACTGAGCCAACTTGATACCAAAAATAACAATTATACCATAAAAATAATAACTATACCAAAAATAACAATTATACCATAAAAATAACAACTATACCAGAAAATATGGTTTAGTAGCAGTGTTGTAAAAACCGCAGGAGTATTTCCTGGTATAGTTATTGTTTTCTGCTTCTCAACCAACTTAATCCATGCATAAATCTTCCAGAAATAATTTTGAAATAATTCTGAAATAATTCTCAACACTCCCAATTAATTTGAAATTAGTCACTCCAAGTTTACTTTCAAAATTCTCAAATAATTCTCAACGATCCCAATTAATTTGAAATTAGTCACTCCAAGTTTACTTGAAAAATTCTCAAATTTAACTCGTGCCAATGCCTTCGTCTAAATATTCGTTGTGCTTTAACTCCACCACTTCTTTTGCCACTAAATCTCATATAAAATGTACTAGAATATTAATATGTTTTGTTCTTCCATGAAAGATGGGATTCTTGGCCACTAATATGGCTGACTAGTTGTTACAAAAAATTGGTGTAGGTTTCTGCTGCACCTGATCGAAGTCAACAAGGATTCTTCTCAACTATAATGCTTGACATGTTGCTGAGCTCATTGTTGTGTATTCAGCTTCTGAAGATGATAGCGCCACAGCTGCTTGCTTCTTTGAACTCCAATAAATCACACTTGTTCTGAGAGAGAAAACATACCCCGAAATGCGTCTTCTATCTTCTGCACAACTTGTCTAATCACTATTCACTATAGCCAACTAGATTGAATGTACCTAAGTTGCCATACCAAAGTTCGTAATTGATAGGGGCCAACGATGTACTTCAATTGAGCTACTAATGCTAATAACAACCAGTTGCCATGTTTGGCTCTTTTTAATTGTTGCCAGCTCTTCTTGCATTGCTTGATGCCATTCTCTGCCACTTCTTCATAGGTTGTGGGGTGTACTGTAACATATAACACTTAAGTAGTCTCATACAATTCTTGCAAAGTTATGGTCTTCCGTGCTGGAGTTTCTGGATCAGAATCGGTATACATGGCGGCTTTAGTTACTGATCTTGTGACTAGTCTTCTTGCTGATGTTGTACCGTTACGTGATCCATTTGCATTGTTACTTGAACTGCCCATTTGTTTTTGAATTTTAGCGCCTTTAGCATCATCTTCTGTTAATTCTGCCATCTTTACTTCTTATTTTATTTCTTTCCATTTCCAGCTTGCATTTTCATCAAATTAAACATTTCTTCTCATAATAATTTTGCCACTGAATGGGTTGTAAAGTCTGTAGCCCTTAAATTGTGTGCAATATTCAATAAAGATGCATTTTTCTAATTTTTCATCTAGTTTTCTTCTATTATGAGAGTTGATTAACGTGTATGCACTGTAGCCAACCAGTCTTAAATGTCCAACTCTAGGTTTTCTCTCAAACCAAGTCTCAAATGGGGTTTTGTTCATCACTGCTTTGGTGGGTGATAAATTCAATAGATAAACAATAGTTGCTACTGCTTCAGCCCAGAACAAGTTCAGCAAACCTTTTGATTTTAGCATGCTTCTAGCCAATTCTACCACAGTTCTATTTTTTTCTCTCTGCAATCCCATTATGTTCAGGTGTATAAGGTGTGGTTAATTCATGGTGTATGCCCTCATGTTCACAAAATTTTGTAAATTCTGTAGATTGGAACTCTCCTCCTCTATCTGACCTTAACACCTTCAAACTCTTTTTAGTTTGTTTTTCTATAAAGGCCTTAAACTTCTTAAAGTTCTCAAATGTTTCTCCCTAATTTTGCACGAAGTAAACCTGACTTATTCTACTAAAATCATCTGTGAGAAGGAGAAAATACCTGCTACAACCTAATGATGCAGTTTCCATTGGTCCACACAAGTCAGCATGCACTATTTCAAGGATTTGTGTTGCTCTATTTGCTTGAACTTTGGGAAAGGGTGATTTGGCATGTTTTCCATATATACACCCTTCACATATACGTATTTGATCAATCTTAAGCAGCCCCATAAATCATTTGTTTTTTATTCAACAATCTCAACTTATTGATATTCAAATGCCCGTATTTAAGATGCCATAACTCAAATTGATTTAGTTCTTCAACAACCATTACTCTCTCTCTCTTACACCTGAGATTGCTAGTGGAAACAATTTGTTGATTGTCATTCTTACTTCTAATAATGTTTGATTCATGGTTTTATCTCTGATTATACAATAATTTTCTTAAAAAAGGATTGAATTCCCACTCTCTATCAATTGTGCAATATTGAGAAGGTTTGTGACAACTCAGGAATGAAATAAACATTATGCAAATATTTCTTTCCATTTTGGTTGGTGTGCACTACTACTGTGCCCTTGCCTTCCACTTGAATCAGTTTGTCATCACCAACCTTGACCGTCAACTTGTGGGTTTCATCTAATCCTTCAAATAAATGCTTGGAATTAGTCATATATAAAACACTTAGGTTGCTCTTTCTTCTCTTTAGCATAGCTTGGTTGATTTTCCTCTCTTTTCTTCTTATAACACTTTGATTGAATATGCCCTAATTTTTGGCAGTAGTGGCATTCAACATCTTTCTTGGATCTTTTGTGGGACTAGTACTAATTTTCAGCAACAAAACTTCTTCCTCTACCTCTTCCTCCTCTTCCATTTCCTCTGCCTCTTTTTCTTGTGTTACCATTAGACCTTCCTCTAGAAGTCTCCCCCTTCATGTAAAATGCCTTCTCATCGCCTTTCTCTTCTGATCTGGACATCCTCGCTTTATGAGTCTGCAGTGATCCCATCAATTCATCAAAGGTGTAGGTTGAGAGGTCCTTGGATTCTTCAATTGTTGCCACCACGTGATCAAATTTTGGTGTTAGGCTTTTCAACACCTTTGCATCGCGATTTACTCTAAGATATCTCCATATGCTCAAATTTGGTTGCCAACAGTTGTGACTCTTGATAGAAAAATTTGCACTTATTCATCTGTTTTCATGTGTAACATCTCAAAATCTTAGTGTAGACCTTGTAGTTTAATAGTAATAACTCATGAACTTCCATGAAATGTTATTTTCAAGGTTTTTCATGCCTTTTCAATTGTGATTGCTACACAAATTTTAAAGAATATTGTCTCGTGCTCTTATTGTTGGATGAAGAACAGTGCTTTCACATCCTTCTTTTGGTTTTTCTGCAGATTGAGATCTTGATAATGGGTGCCATTATCTACTAAATCCCACAAATAATGTGACTTGAATAGAATTTTCATCTTAATGCTCCAAAACTCATAATTCTCACCTTTGAAGAGAGGAATTGCTGGTTGAGTCATATTGACTATGTTGCTGCCATTTTCAACCATCTCAACCCCAATAGATGAACCTAGCTCTGATACTAAATTCTGCACTGCTATACAAGTATTTGTAGAGACAAAGAAAAAAGTTTCTGCATAAAAAAGAACCACACTTTTATTAATTTCTGGCACAAATTTACATAGACTTAAACTGTTGGACCCTGAAATTTTTCTTAGAAGATTTGAAGTAGTAAATGAAAAGTGTGGATAGTTCAAGTTTTGCTTTGGTGTTTTGGTAGATGAGAGACTATGAAATGGGAAGAATTAGGGTGAAAGTGAAGTTGAATTTATATAGTAAGTTGATGAAGAATATGTATATATGTGTATATTTTGTTATTGGTGTTTATGATTAATCACAAATTATAATTTTTTTATGGATTATATTAATTTGGCAGTTGAGAACTGGGTGTAGTGCAATGGTGGATGAATGTTAAGTTCATATTCTGACTTCAGGGGAAATTCTGGATTGATCAAGATAGATTTAGATAGAGTTATGTTCTAGAAAGTTGTAGGTCTCTCTTTTAGCTTTTCAACGGTATATAATACGGAATTTTGGACCTCTAGATTGAAAGTTATGGTTCTTAGAAAGGGAAATGCTTAAGAGTATGAAGATGTATCGTTTATAAAGACGCATCGTTTGTGATGATGTCACCTCGTCTATAATGACGTCATTTTGTCTGTAAGGATGCATCGTCTGTGATAAAATCATTCGTCTTAAGAGATGCATCTTCTGTAAAGACGTATCATCTATGATGACATCATTCGTTTTAAGAGATGCATCGTCTGTAAAGATGTATCATCTGTGATAACGTCATATCATCTATAAAAATGCTTCATCTTAAGAGTTGCATCATCTTAAGTTGACTTTGCTTCGTCTTAAGCTGACCCCACTTTGTCTTAAGAGTTGCATCATCTTAAGTTGACTTTGCTTCGTCTTAAGTTGACTCGAGTTTCGTCTGCTTTTCTTGCTTCGTCTGTCTTTTGCTTCATCTGCTTTTTGTTTCATCTTCTTTTTTTCTTCGTCTGCTTTGTTTCGTTTGCTTTGCTTCATCTGCTTTGTTTTTTATGGTTTGCTTCGTCTGCTTTGTTTCATCTGGTTTTTGATTCGTCTACTTTGTTTCGTTTGCTTTGCTTCGTCTTCTTTTTTTCAATTCGTCTGCTTTTTTATTAGTTTTGTCTAATTCTATCGTCTGGTCCATTTTTGATCCTTCAGACAATTGAATTTGTCTTTAAGGTCTTCATGAAAGTCGTAGATCTTGAAGCCCTCTTTTAGGTAATCCAAAGAACACTTTGATTCAACATCTGTAGAGAGAGTTATGCAATTTGTCCCGAGATAAGTTCAATATGTTTGAGGATAAAAGCTTTGTTTGATTCTTTCGGTCATAACTTTATTATCCGACCTCCAATTAAAATGATTCTTAAATCAATAGTTTCTTAACACATTCTGTACCTCCATAGAATTTGATAGCATTTAGTATTTATTTGAGAAAGATAAATTGAATCAAAGTAAGGGTATCCGTTGGAAGAGCATGAATAGGAGGAATTTAAGTATAGTGTACTGTTTCAATATAAGAACAGTCCAAAAAATGTTTGGGGCAATACTTTTGGAATTCTGAACCAAATGGATTGATTTTGGTGTTTTTAGAAACTGAAAGCAATGGAGAACATTTTTCTAGAAGAAAGAGTTATGTCAGAATGTTCAAGGATATTATTGGCAAGACACTTAAGCATAAAAAGACATAAGACAAAAATGGAAGGGTAAATGGGACATTTCTCACCCATTAAGAATATAATTGGAAGAAGAAGTGTTGTTTGGCATTCTAGAAGAAGCTAGATGCATGGAAGAGAAATCAAAAGGAGAAAGAAGAGAGGAGAACAAAAATTGAAGAGAAAAGAGAAAGTTTCATGAAGAAGAGAGGGATATACGAAGAGAAGAAGAGAAAGAGAGAAAGAAGAGAAACAAGCTAGGGTTTCAATTGTGTTAGTTTTCAAGAGATATTTTGGAGCTATTTAAGAAGTGAAAAAGGGTAGAGGAAGAGAAGAGCTTCTCTTTGAGCTAAAGATCTCTTCATTTGGTGAAAAATGAAGGTAAGATCATTTTGGATCTTTCAAATTTTTGAAAGCATTTTAGTTCATAGAATTTAGAAAATGCTTAAGTTTAAGCATTCTATAATAAATTGTAAAGATTTTGCATTATGGGATTTCTATTGATTCCTATTGAATAAGACTTGGTTTGTTTTAGGGAACTAGGAGAATCATACCCAAGAGTAAAGAGAAAGACAACCTTGACTTGGATTTTGCAAGCAAATGAGGTGGGTAATATGTTTATAGTTGTTGTGTGATGGGCAAATGCCCTACTTGTGTGTTTATGCTTAGATTGTGTGAATTTGAATTGTTGTGAAGATTTGAAAATATACTCTGATGTGTTTTATGTTATGCATTGAAAGATGTATGACATTTTCATATAATTGAATTGTGATTTTGATCATGTTATGCCTTGTTATGGCATTTTGTATAAATGAAAAGAAAAGAAAGAGCATGAAAAGTATGAAAGCATTTGATAAATTGATTTGAGCATGATTACGTGCTTCTATTTGGGTGAGAGAGGAATAGTTTCGTAGTCACGTGTATGTCGACGTAAAGCCTTCTCCCAGCTACCCGCTTGTGGCACACGAAATCTGAGAAGTAGATTCCTTTTGCTCATAGAGTAAACTTCGGTTTCTCTATTTTGTTCCACAGAACCCTTGAGCCAATTGTTATGCATTTGCATTTTGATTTGTCAAGTTATGATGCAAGATTTTGTGTTATGTTTTGATGACTAATTACACTGGATATATTCTATGTGATGATAAGTTGAACTATGAATGGTGAATTTGAATTGTGAATGATTGAATTGCTAGCCCAATAAGATATAGACGTATATGAATAT
>JANSVA010000009.1:6491750-6502926 GCA_025504915.1 Erythroxylum reticulatum | reverse complement strand
TGGAATTTCCCGACTAAAATAGTTTAGCTACTCATAACGGAATTAAACAAAACAAAATTCTTAATTAACATAGTCTAAAAAAAAAACAAGGGAAAGAAGAGAAACAATATTCTTAATTGCCCCACGGGAGCTGCTGATTTTTCTTCCCTAATTGCCGCTGCTCTTTTCCTTCCTTCCTCTAGGTTTTCGTCTTGATTAAAGTCCGCCGCCCCTGTGACAATTAAAAGACCTATATATTAAAACCTTGTTTGCCTCCCTTCTCTCCACGTGTCCAGCATTCCATCCTTTTTAATGTTGTTGTACGTGGCGTCTCCCTGTGGCTTCTCCTGTTCTGCGTGATTACTGCCCATTTAATTCCCCTATGCGTTGGCCCTGGAACCTCTGTAGCATACATTAGTTGCTGTTTTCCTCTTAATGTCCCACATCATGCAAAAATTATAATTCCCTACAAGGAAATATTAAATCAAATTAAGTCCCAATAATTAAATCAATAAGAGGAATAAAATAGAATAATTAAAACATAAATATTAGACAAATATGCCCTTATCAGTCTTCTTCATGTACATAGCTTTCAATTTTTCCCACATACCTTTCGCTGTGTTTTCACCAGCAACCTCCTGCAAAGCCTCATCGGAGAGATTCAATATGATGGCTGATCTAGCCTTTTTATCTAGGTCTGTGAATATATTTGATGCCATATCTGTTGGCTTTTTCTCCACTCTATCAAGTGCAATCTCACATCCATCTTGTATTAAAATGGCTTGCATCTTGAGCTGCCACATACTGAAGTTAATGCTCCGGTCAAACTTTTCAATAGAGGTTTTCGTTATCGTCATGATGGCCAAAAATTGATATTCGGACTATATTTCTTCAGATGGGCCCCACACAAGAAACTGGAATAGCGGACCCACAAAAGTACGGATGCGGGCCCCACAGGCAAAATCGAGACGTGAGCTCCACAAGCAAAGCTAAATTTCGTTTACAAAACCGAGGTAGTGGGCCTCGCAAGATGAATCCGAGGCAGTGGGCCCCGTTTAGCCTCACAATTAAAAAAAATCTAAGTTACTTTTTGATGTGGAGGATCCACCTTAGTGGCAACCACAGAGCATACGGTAAGTTAGATCGAAAAGAGAAGCTTTGATACCAATTTGTTAAGATAAAATTCCCTCGGATTGGATACCGGTTGAATTTAATATCCCGAAAAATAATAACGAAAATAAATGTAGACAAAAAAATGGGACAAGACACAAAGATTTACGTGGTTCGATCAATGTGACCTACGTCTACAGCTGGAGGGTGGGTGAGCAATTTTACTAATATGTGGAGAATGTATACAAATACAAAAGGCTGGAACAAAAGGTTTTCAACAACTCATAAATATACAGAGAAGATAGGAGGATTTCAGAAAGGAAAGAATGGTTGTATTCCTCTATAAGCCTGCAATCATATTTATAGCTAAAGCCCTGCGCAATCGTCGTCCAAATCCTTCTACCTGCAGCTATAAATTGTTGAAGAAATCACCAACTTTATTTGACATACTTGCATGCCGCCAACCAAGTTCATTGCATGCCACCAACTAAGATGATATTGTTGAATTTCATGCCACCAATCACAACCTTCTTTCTTTGACATTTGATAATGTAGGCAATCAAGTGGAGGGGCCAAGCCATCACACGCAACATAGAGGATTAAGGATTAAGCTACTTCATCCTGAATTAGGAAAAATCAAAGCTTCTTAAAAGGACAGGTTGCACCAGAACATGCCAAATATTCAATTTATGATCTTCAACTAGAGTTGTCTCCATATTAGTTACAACCATAGCTCGTGCTGAAATAAGATGAAGCAGCCATTATTTTGCAAGGAGTTATGAAGTGCTTGTTTATGAGGTACATGGAGAGAGGAATTAAGAAGGAAACTTGATACCCTTAGGAAGGTACAAAATGACTGAGGTTGCCTATGAAAAATGGAACCTGGCCAAACAACCTGTTTATGTCTAATTATAATGCTTGCAAGTTGGATAACATTCCAGGTTCGGAGGGAATGGAACCAGTCAAAAGGCCTTAGCTAAAACAATTCAAAAGAAAAAAACAAAGTTATTATCACTAATTTCAATTAATTCCAGCTTAGAAGCATGGCCGAATGAATTTGGGATTGATTGGAAGAATGTATTGCTGCCATTTCACTCCTTCTCTTTTGAGCAGTAAAATTTGGAAACTTTCCTGGTTTATTTAGAGCAATAAGGTGCATTCTTGTTATGAAACTATGTATTTTTTTAAAAAAATTATGATTGTGCAATTTTAGAAGTGAAAAGAATCTTTCTGTCTCAAGCGAAAAACTTTATGATACCAACTTGACAAAGTTTATCACCAAGCTATTTATTAACCTGAAGTTTAACGGTGGCTTAAGGTTGTTACTTTAGAATTTCTTCGTATTATATTGGTCCAGAACTTGGTCAAGACCACCTAGCAATGCCAATTCATGAAACTGTGAAGCGTTCAATTTTTTAACATTTCATCAATCGATGGTCTTATTGAAAACGTTTCTAACACATGGATGTCATAGTTGTACACATATCCATCTTTTGATTCTTCTTCTCCCATTCCGTACTTGACAAACTTTGTTCTCCTTGGATGTACCATTGAGTCTGATAAAGGAAGTCCTTACCTGGAGCGGCATAACAAATGATTCCTTTGAGTTCAATTCTACTTTCACAAACATCATTGATGGTGGTGAGGAACTTGGGTAGACCAAAATAATTGACATGGCCACTTTCAAATTTTTTACTGTCTTAAGATACTATAAAGAGTAATAATTCTAGGAACTTGATTAACAATTCTTGGAACTCTGTCAGAGTGACAATTCCAAGGACATTTGTTGGCAATTAGAGAATAATTGATAGAAAATTTTACTTTGGATGATAGTTTTTTAAAATATCCCATACATCTCAAAAATAATTTTAGACCTACCAACATTTTATATAAGATTATAATTTACATTCATTTAATAATCATAAGACTTTTTTATTTTATTTTAAGATACATTTTCACATTGTTGAAGAAGAAAGTAGTTGCATAATATTTAATTCTTAATTAACATCCAGAGACCTAACTACCAAAAAAAGCATTTTGATCAAATGTAGTTTTCTATTAACGTCCCCTGTATTCATTTGATCTTTAGGCGATTCAGCTGAACAAGCAATTCCAAATTCAAGTATAACTAGTAAGCATTTCAAAACTTTTGGCTTCATGGATCTTAAGTCCAGTCAAAAACCCGAAGGGAGTAGTCGTTTCGCAAACTTTGCGATTCGTTTCTAGCAAACAAATAAAATTAGAAAAATTAAGAGAACCAAAAATAAATTAACATCGGAAATTTGGTAATGCAATTCGGTACATCTTGCTTACGTCTGCTGGGCTCTTACTCAACTTAATAACTTTCACTAAAGTACAATAGATTTACCTAAGGCTTTACTGAGCCGACACTACTCAACCCTTGATACTATCTCTCAACCTCACTTCCCGTGAAAGAATTTCACACCTAATAGTACGATCACCTCGTACTAACCTCAACAAAGGATTTTCTCAATCAATTGTTTAACGAAAGAACAATGAACAAATAACTTAAGTGATTAAAATAATAAAGAACGAAAACTAAATACACTTGAGATAGACAAGAACAACTTCCCGATGAGTTCCACTCCACTGAAATAGATCTGGAAGTTGTCGCAACAAGAATAGGCTGATTCAAATAAACACCAACACGAAACCATAGCTGCACCGATAACACATTCACCAACCAAAGTTCACACAACCTATAAAGAAATCAATTAATAATCGTTGAGCCAATGAAGAATGATGCAGCCAAGAAATCACGTACAATCCTAAAAGACCAAGTCTAGAAAAAGATGTTAACCCACGTTGTTTATCTCACGAATAACCTCTCACAACCCCAGATGAAGAAGACTGCAAAATAACAAGCTAACCCACTTCATCGTAGCTAACACTGACCCACTGCACTAATACTCTTTTCACCGTAGCATAACATTCACTGCGCCATTAACGCACACACCACAACCACGGTCCAACAACAGCAGAGATTCACTTCAATTCACTCAATAAGAAAACAATGTCTATGACATCAATGCGTGCTAACCATCGCACTACACCGTCTAACACCCACTGTACAAGACCAACACCTATATCACGCACACACACGAAGCACACCCATGACGCCACATATGTCACTTTTTCAATTCAATTAACTTCACTATCTAGGTTGACTCCAACACAAACACTGCACCCTTTTTAATTCTCACACACCCACTGCACACTCTAATGCCCACTGCACTTTGACTCCTCACACAACTCACATCTCACACACCCACTGCACCTTGATTCCTCACACAACTCACGTCTCACACACCCACTGCACCTTGACTCCTCACAGCACAATCACTTTTTCCTCTCACACACATACGTATATTCAGCTCACTTAACATATAATGTTGCTACCGTATTTCTCAATTAACCATTAATGCACAGCACAACAACTATGCTTTTTCCACCCACATCATTCACTTTTTAACGTAGTATTTTATTCATAGACAACTAATTCACCTCACTTCAATGCCACACACGCATCTATTCCTCAATTACCACACACTCACTCCAAGAGATAGATATATGCTGCAGATTCATGATATACACAAATCTTTCACATAATAAGAGTCCAACTTTAACCAAGTAATCAACACTTTAATTTAACTATGCAAATCCAGTAGTAATACAATTCCAATATCATCTTGATAATAAACTCTAATGTAATGTAGGATTCTTTTTCAATTAGAAGATTATCCGTATGACTTTTGAATCCAAGTCATTATCCAATTAATATCTTATAGGTCCAATTAATAAATAATGCCAAAATAATTACTTAGATATATAACATATATTCTAACATTCAGATTGATTTCAATTGCATTGTTATCATCTTCTATAGAGGCTACTTCTCCTACAACTTCTGTTTCAAAAAGGACCGGGTCTATTACATACTCTAGTCTTTATGGCATAGCCATGCCAATAAAAGTCTCTAAGATTCAATCCATCTTTAGATATTTCATCCATTGGTCTTCTTCTTGAAAACATTTCTAAGACTATGGTGTCATGGCTGTACACATCTCCCTCTTTTGATGCCTCACCACCCATTCCTTTTTTGTTGGAGGAAACCTCACCTCACCACCCATTCCATATTCTGCAATTAACGAAATACTGCAAAAGTCATTTACAACAAATCAGCTAATCTTCTTTTACATTCTCTAGCTAATGCGATGAATAGAAGTGATAATTGAACATTATAAACTCTAAAACAGCATTACTACTACGATTTTGTATTATAAAGGGTAAGAATTTGGTACCTGGAGCAGCATAGCCAATCGTCCCCTTTATTCCTATAGAGCTAGTTAGGCTTTATGTTAAGTCGTTGATGGCCGAGATGATCTTTGCCACACTAAAATCACTTACATGAGCAATCATGTCATTGTCTTGAGGAAAGTTGCTAGGCTTCAAATCATGATGACTTGTTTAACTTTTATATTGGTCATGGAGATAATGTAAGGCATATGATACATCAATTGCTATGATTAGTCTTTGAAGAAGGTCCAAATTCTTCATTGTGTCTCTTCTATCAAAATCTAGATGCAACCAATTTTCCAAGCTCCCATTTCCATGAACTTATAGACTATAGCCATAAATTCATTGCCTTTGTAATCCAAGCTGGAGCAATATCTTAGGATCTTCATAAGATTTCGGTGTCAAATGTTCCCTAAAGTTCTACATTCAATAAGAAGGCCCTTTGAAGCTCCCAAGTTTGGAAGGTTGACAACTTTAACATCTATTTGTATATGTCGATGATCTAGAAATCCCCTAGACATAGAGCCGAAACTACCCATCCTATTAAATTGCTTTTAAAGAATCCACCAGTTGCTTGATGGAGATCTTTATAAGAAACATCAAGCAATTTTCCAATGGATGTAGTTTCAAAAGGTGACTTCTTTTTAGATTTTTCTCCTCCATAAACAAGATAAGATGAAAAATATCACAAAGGTGCTTACAGTTACACAAGGAATGATGATTGATAGTTTGAAAGTGAGGGATTTTCTTTTTGTTTTGGTGGAAAATTTTGTCAAAAGAATTTCAGGAACACCATCATGAAGCTTCCTGTTTCCAATCAATGATACTGCAATTGCATTTGTAATACATTATTGATTCTTTTATTCATTAATAACCCATCCTTTTGGAACTTTTCCTTGAAGATCATTAAAAGAAAGGTTTAGATAACTTAAAAATTGTAGGCCTTGTAGATCTTGGAAAATTTTACTTGTAAAGTTATTTTGTGACAAGTCTAATTCTGGAAGGCCTTTTAGGGAAGAAAAGATGAAGGAATTGAACCTTAGAAGCAATTTGCATTCATGTAAAGTTTTTCATGCTAGGACATTATCCAATGGTTGTTAGAATTTCACCAAACAATTTGTATTCAGAGATATCTAAAGTGTTCAATTGCTTTAGATTTTCCACTTTTGTTGGTAGAATTCCAATTAAGGAGTTCCAAGACAAATTAATCAATTTACTTAAGAAAGGCAAACTCATTATCTCATGGGTATGGTTCCGTTATACTTATTTTCGGAAGCATAAAGTTCACCCAAAAATTGGCAATTTCCAATACTTGAAGGAAAGCTTCCTTCCAAATTATTCCCATGCAACTTTATCTTAAATAGATGCCTAAGGTTGCCTATGGAAGATGGAACCTGACCAGAAAATATGTTCTTGTCTAAATATAATGGTTGCAAGTTGGGTAACATTCCAAGTTAAGAGGGAATGGAACCAGTTAAATGGCTGTATTCCATGCTGAGAACGAAACAGAAGATAGAACAACTAACTATACTACACTGCTGTACAAGTATTTGTAGAGATAGAGAGAAAAGATTCTAGATAGAAAAAAACACACTTATATTAATTTCCTACACAAACTTACATAGACTTATACTATATTTAAAGAACTACTACTTACCTGAATTATCATCCACTACTTTTCTGAAAATAACCAGCCACTAATTCTAAAAACTATCCACTATAAAACAAATACCAAAACTAAAAAGTATACCAGAAAATACTCCTGAAATTTTGCAAAATTGCTTCTAAACCAATTCAATTCATGCATAAGTCTTCCAGAAACAATTTTGAATTAATTCTTAACACTCCTTAATTCAAAATTGGTCACTCCAAGTTTACTTTGAAAATTCTCAAATTTGCCTCATGCTTATGCCTTCGGTAGAATATTAGCATTTTGTTCTTCTAAGTTAATGTGCTTCAGTTCCACGACTTCTTCTACCACTAAATATCTGATGAAGTATACTTGAATATCAATATGTTTTGTTTTTTCCATAGAAGATGGGATTCTTAATCATTACTATGGCTGACTGGTTTTCACAAAAAATCGGTGTAGGTTGCTACTACACCTGATCAAAATCAACAAGGATTCTTCTTAACCACAATGCTTGACATGCTGCTGAACTCACTGTTGTGTATTCAGCTTCTGAAGATGATAGTGCCACAGTTGCTTGCTTCTTTGAACTCCAACAAACCACACTTGTTCTGAGAGAGAAAACATACCCTAAAGTGCTTCTTCTGTCTTTTACACAACCTTCTCAATTACTATCACTATAGCCAATTAGATTGAATGTGCCTGAGTTGTCATACTAGAGTTTGTAATTGGTTGTGCCAGTAATGTACTTCAATACTTGCTTTGTTGTGCCAAAGTGATGTTTGGTTGGATTCTACATGTACCTAGAGATTACACCTACTATATATGATATGTCTGGTCTTGTGTGAGTCATGTAAATTAAGCCACCAACTAGGCTTCTGAACCTGGTTGCATCTGTTGCTTTAGTGCCATCTTCTCCTACCAGTTTCTCATTTACATTCATGGGAGTTATTGCAGCATTGCAATTCTACATCCCAAACTTCTCGAATAAATCTCTAGCATACTTCCTTTTGTGATACAAAGATACTTCCTTCTTCTTGGTCCACTTCTAATCTAAGAAAATAGTGTAATAGCCCCAAATCTGACATCTCAAAATTCTTCTTCATGCTTCTTTTAAATTCTTCCACCAATTCCTCATTAGTGCCAATGTAAATCATATCATCAATATACAAATAAACAATCAACAGAACATCTTTTCCTTTATTCTTAACATAGAGATTAGGCCCTCTTACTTCTTTCAAACCCATAATTTATGAAGTAGGAGTCAATTTTGTTGTACCAGTGCCTGTTTCAACCCATACAGTGCCTTTATCAGCTTGTACACCCAATCTTTTTTGGATTTTAGTTCAAATCCCTCAAGTTGCTCAACATACACCTCTTCTAATAGTTCTCCATTGAGAAACGTTGATTTTACATCAAATTGGTAGATTGGTTTCTTCAATTGAGCCGCTAATGCCAATAACAATCCTACTGTCTCAATCTGGCCACCGATGAGAAGGTCTCTTCATAGTCTACTCCATACTTCTAAGCATATCCCTTTGTTTCTAACCGTGCCTTGTACTTTTACACATTCCCTTCTACACCAAACTTTGTCCTGAATACCCATTTGACCCCTATTGCATGTTTCCCCTCAAGAAGTTCAACCAGTTGCCATGTTTGGTTCTTTTTAATTATTCTCAGCTCTTTTTGCATTGCTTGACGCCATTCTTCCTTCTCTGCCACTTCTTCATAGGTTGTGGGGTTTACTACAACATATAACACTTGAGTAGCGTCATACAATTCTTGTAAAGTTTTGGTCTTCCTTGCTAGAGTTTCTGGATCAGAATCGATCTGTACGGTAGCTCTAGTTACTAATCTTGTGAATGGTTTTCTTATTGAAGTTGTACCGTTACTTCAACCACTTGCATTGTTACTTGAATCGTCCTTTTATTGATGAATTTCAGTGCCTTTAGCATCATCTTCTTCTAGTTCTACCATCTCTACTCCTTGTTCTATTTCTTTCCATTTCCAGCTTGCATATTCATCAAATAAAACATTTATGCTCACAATAATTTTGCCACTGATTGGGTTGTAAAGTTTGTAGCCCTTAAACTGTGTGCAGTACCAATGAAGATACATTTTCTAATTTTTCATCTAGTTTTCTTCTGCTTTGAGAGTTGATTAAGGTGTATGAAGTGTTGCCAAACACTTTTAAATGTCCAACTCTAGGTTTTCTCTCAAACCAAGCCTCAAAAGGAGGTTTTTTTTTCAGCACTGCTTTGGTGGGTGATAAGTTCAACAGATAAACAGTAGTTGCTACTACTTCAGCCCAGAACAAGTTTAGCAAACCTTTTTATTTTAGCATTCTTCTAGCTAATTCTACCACAGTTCTATTTTCCTCTCTGCAGCCCCATTCTGTTCAGGTGTATAAGGTGTGGTTAATTCATGGTGTATGACCTCATATTCATAAAATTTTGTAGATTGGAACTCTCCTCCTTTATCTGACCTTAACACTTTCAAACTTTTTCAATTTGTTTTTCTACAAAGGCCTTAAACTTCTTAAAGTTCTCATATGTTTCTCTCTTATTTTACAAGAAGTAAACCCAACTTGTTCTGCTAAAATCATCTATGAGAAGGAGAAAATACCTACTGCCACTTAATGATGCAGTTTACATTGGTCCATACAAGTCAGCATGCACTATTTCAAGGATTTGTGTTGCTCTCTTTGCTTGACCTTTAGGAAAGGGTAATTTGGCTTGTTTTCCAGATATACACCCTTCAAATATACCTATTTGATCAATTTCACGCAGTCCATAAACCATTTTTTTATTCAACAATCTCAACCTATTGATATTCAAATGCTCGTGTCTAAGATGCCGTATCTTAGATTTATTTAATTCATTTACAGCCATTACACTCTCTCACACACACCTGAGATTGCTAGTGGAAACAATTTGTTGGTTGCCATTCTTACTTCTACTCATGTTTGATTTATGGTTTCATCCCTGATTACACAATAGTTTTGTTCAAAGAGGATTGAATACCCACTCTCCATCAATTGTCCAATACTAAGAAGGTTTTGTGACAACTCAGGAATGAAATAAATATTATGCAAATATTTTGTACCATTTTGGTTGGTGTGCACTGCTAATGTGCCCTTGCCTTCCACTTGAATGAGTTTGCCATCACCAAGCTTGACCTTCAACTTGTGGGTTTCATCTAATTCTTCAAACAAATGCTTATAACCAGTCATGTGATTGAAACAACCAATATCAAGAAACCAGATAGTGCTTTCTTCAATTTCACCCTCTGTATACGCCATAAAAAGCTTAGGTTGCTCTTTCTTCTCTTCAACATAGCTTGCTTGATTTTCCTCCCTTTGCTTCTTATAGCACTCTAATTGAATATGCCTTAATTTGTGGCAGTAGTAGCATTCAACATCTTTCTTGGATCTTTTATCATACTAGTGCTAGTTTTCAGCAGTAAAACTTCTTCCACTGCCTCTTCCTCCTCTTCCACGATATCCTCTTCCATTTCGTCTTCTTGTTCCTCTTGTGTTGCCATTAGACCTTCCTCTAGAAGTCTCCCCTTTCATGTACAATGCCTTCTCATCACCTTTCTCTTCTGATAAGGACATCCTCGTTTCATGGGTCTATAGTGATCCCATCAATTCATCATGTAGGTTGAGAGGTCCTTGGATTCTTCAATTGCTACCACCACGTGACTTAGGCTTCTCAACACCTTTGCCACCACAGTTTGCTCTAAGATGTTGTCTCCATATGCTCGAATTTTATTGACAATGGTCGTGACTCTTGATAGAAAAATCTGCACTGATTCATCTGTTTTCATGTGTAATGTCTCAAAATCTCGACGTAGACCTTGCAGTTTAATAGTAATAACTCGTGAACTTTCCTGAAATGTTGTTTTCAAAGATGTCCATTGACAAACTCATTTATTCATATATATTTTTATATTTTTTGGATGAGTTTTTGTCACTAAAATTAGTATTTATGGCTTTATTTGAATATTATTTGAATTATTGTGCTTTACATTTAATTTTTATTTATAGGGGAAAAAATTGTAATATTTTGATTTAACTGTGATAAATTGATTTTTGGACAATTGATGCTACTTTATTTGTAATTTTTATTGTAGGGTATT
>JANSVA010000009.1:6481306-6491650 GCA_025504915.1 Erythroxylum reticulatum | reverse complement strand
TGAATTGCTAGCCCAATAAGATATAGACGTATATGAATATATGAATGTACATATATATATGTTTGATTGTGTGGCTCGTTGTCAATGGCTATAAATATATTAGCCACTAAGCTGTGTAGCTTACCCCATGATTCCCTCCTCAGGTGCAGAAAGAGAAGATTAGCGATCCTTGTAAGACATCGGGACTCCAAGATAGATAGAGACTTTTGTAATGAAGTTAATTCATGAATTTTTGTATTTTAGAATCATATCAAGCATAAGCATTAAATTATATCATATGTATTTTGTAATGAGCTTGTATAAACTTTATTTGGATTCATTAATGAAATATGGTTGAGTTTTGTTTTTGATTTCTCAAAAATTATGATGTTGAGGTTTGGCTATTGTGGGCACACCACCCTTATAAGTCGACGGGCTTTGTGATGCCTCCGAATGTTTGGGTTTCGAAAATGGGATCTAATATAAACTGTATTTAAAGAACTACTACCTACATGAATTATCATCCACTACTTTTCTGAAAATAATTGACCACTAATTCTAAAAACTACCCACTATAGAGCATATATAAAACAATAACAACTATACCAGAAAACACTCTTGCAGTTTTTACAACAATGCTTCTAAACCAACTTAATTCATGCCTAGATCTTCCAGAAACAATTTTGAATTAATTCTCAACAAACTAGACTTCTGGATCTTCCAAAAGATCAAGCTCCTACCAAGAAAACATAAAACTAGGTACGTGGGAATAGTGTGATGTGAACCCCATAAATCGAGATCTAAGAACTCATTGTTGAGAGAAATTTCTAGCAAAGTTAAATTAGTTATGTTTTTAAGAAAAACCTACAATAATATTAAAAAATGAACCAAAATTAAAAAGAAGGATATTGACGCCACATTTTAGGAAACTAAGAGATTGAGAGTGATTAGTTATATGAACGTTACAAGGAATAACCTTGATAAGTTCTAAGTTCAATGAAGAACCAACAAAGTGAATAACCTCATTAAAAAATGTAAAACCAATTCCTGTCTGACTTCTTGTACAAAGATAACGATTATATAGGATAAAGAAAACCCTAATAAATCTGCTAACAATGATTTATTCCTAAAAATAAAAAAATCCCTACGATATAGGAAAACCTTTTCAAATCTAATTCCTAAAGCCAAATATAGAAAGTGGACTTTTAGGCAGCCCAAATCAGTTGGAAATCTCCTTTAAATCATCAAAATAACCTAGTCTTCTAATTAGGCCAAATAAACAACTAATTAAGCCTATTTAATGCGTGAATTAAGGTGATAGAGCTAACTGATCTCTCCAAACTTAAATCAGCTTCTATTGTTGCTTGTTTAGCCTAAACATCTTCAATTAGTCCATTAAGAGCTTCCTTCATCCATTTAGCTTTGGCCCAAGTTATTCGACCTCAATCAATGTGTAATGGATCATCAAAATATGTTAATCCAGATTGAACCATCCTTTGCATGTCTTTAACTAGGTTTCCATCATTCCCCCTCTCCTCAAAAGGATTTGTCCTCAAATCTTCATTACCTATATCAAATAGAGAGAAATCCAAAACATTAAATGTAGCACTAACATTATACTCATCTACTATATCTAACTTGTATGCGTTGTCATTAATACGCACAATAAATTGGAATGGGCCATCTCCTCTTGGATGTAGCTTAGAATGATGTTTTATCAGAAATCGTTCCTTCTTTAAATGAACCTAAACCCAATCTCCTAGTTCAAAGGTCACTTTCTTATGCCCTTTGTTGGCTTGAGAAGCATATCTTTTCTTCCTCTTTTCGATTTGATGTCTAACCTTTTCATGTAATTTGCTTCACCAATTCAACCTTCTTTGTAACATCTAAACTAGCATGCTCATCAATTGGTAAAGGTGTTAATTCTATTGGAGTCAAGGGATTAAACCCATACACAACTTCAAAAGGTAAAAAATTAGTAGTAAAATGGATAGAACAATTATAAGCAAATTCAACACGTGGCAAACAATCTTCATAATTCTTTAAATTCTTTTGAATGATAGCACAAAATAACGTAGAAAAAGTTTGATTAACTACCTCAATTTTTCCATCAATTTGTGGATGACAAGTTGTAGAAAACATTAGCTTAGTAGTTAGCTTACCCCGTAATGTCCTCCAAAAATAGCTGGGCATCTTGATCAGAAACAATGCTCCTTGGCACTCCATGACGTTGTTGGATCAAAAACATAAGTATATTAGATTTGGCGAAATGGTAGATTTCAAAAATATTTTTCGAAATTAAAATGCAACGAAAGCATGATAACCAAATTAACATGTTTAATCCATACATGATATGGTATTAGAAAAATAAATAACATAAGAACATTATGGAAATTTTACCGACTCATTTGTTTCAGCTTTGACCCCTCGCTATTGTATCCTTTCTTTGCTATTTTTTCCTCTCCTTACTATGGTATCTTCAACCAATCCGATTACCACTTGTTATCTTTAAACAACTTGGTTAATAAGATCCTTTGGTAGGAAAGGAGAAGAAATATTGTGGAAGTTTTCCTTTTATGATCAACTAGTTGAAAGAACCAAAATGAGACACTCTCAATCTTAATTTCGGCTAGCTCATGAAAGAAAGGAGGAGGAAGTCGTAAAAACCAATCAATGCACCACTTCTTTCTTCTAATCAAAATAAAAGAGAGGGCAATAAATGAGACATTTTCATTTGTTTAATATGACTAGATGAAAAGAAGAAAAAAAAGACACTTCCATTTTCAGTTATATGATGAAAGAAGGGAGAGAGAGTAACAAATGCATTACTTCCTTCTTTAATCAAATAAATGCTAAAAGGTTTCTATGTTTTTCTACTTGCCAACTTGTTAACCAAATGTCATTCTACTAAAGACAATTAGCTGAACTCTTGAATTACTAAATATTATGAGAATACTCGTTTCAAATTAGATGTCCAATTGCAAACTCTATTATATACCATATTATAGTCATCCACACAATAAATGATAAAATTACCATTTTGCCCTTAATTAGTTTTTCCTTCTTGATCTCTCACTTCACTCTATATGGTGATTAACACATAAGATTTCATCTTGGTGTTAAGACTTGATGGCTAGCTAGTCCATCAAATTACTGCTGTCAGTTTAATCACCAATCTCTGTACAACATCTAGAAGTGATGAATCACTACAAACTCTTTATTTAAGTGAATGTTTCCTGATACATATTTCAATTAATAATTTGAATATGCAGACACTAGATTGATACTCTATAAAAATCTATTCCAATCATATCAAGAATTATAATGAAACATATATGAGTTCACCACTCATTAAGATTATGGTTCGCAATAAAAGAACACTAAAGTGTATGCTTTAAGATTAAAGAAACGACTCTTTAAAAAACATACGTGATTCTATATTCATTTAATAGTGCCATTATCAATAGTCAACTACTATCATAATATGAAACTCATCATTCCCTTGAAGTAAACTCCTTTACTTACACGAAGATAAATCGCAACACTACAATCTAAACTATAATCAAGCAACTAACTTGATTATTCAACTGTGAATCAACTAATTTATATTCTAATAATATATATGTTTCCTATACATCTCTATGTATATATATATTACTTACAAAAGAATTTTGGTACCTTATGACTAGTTATAAAATGCTCATACAAATAAAACCAAAATTTTTTGTTTTACTAATAATAAATATTTTCATTACAAAAATAACTGGAAGAAGATTAAGTTATATATAAGTACATTTGCTTTCCAGGGCACTATATTTACATAATCCTAACAATCTCCTACTTGCCCTAAAGCAAGTATGATATATCCCTCATTTCCATCCCTTCTAGGTGACCCTTAAAACTCTTTTGAGACATAGTCTTCATAAATGGATCAGCAAGGCTCTACTCTTTGGAAATCTTTATCACATTCACTTCACCATGTTGTATTATCTCCCCTATGAGATGATGCTTTCTCTCAATATATTTGGTAGCTTTATGGTTCTGAGGTTCTTTAAAATTGACCATTGCTCCACTATTATCACAATAAAGTGTAATGACCTTTTCTTCCTCAGGAACTACCTCCAAATCATTTAAGAATTTGCGGAGTCAGATTGCTTCTTTTACTACTTCACAAGCAGTAACATAGTCAACCTCTATAGTCAAATCAGCACATCAAGATTGCTTGATACTCTTCCAGGCTATAGCTTCACCTGCTAAAGTAAATATAGACCTAGAAGTTGATTTCTTTGAATCAACATCTGATTGGAAATCAAAAGTTGTATATCCTATTGGAATAAAGTTACTTCCAGAGTAAACAAGTATTAAGTTCTTCATCCTAGGAAGATAATTCAGTATGCATTCAACTGCAGTCCAATGCTCCATTCCTAGATTGGACTGGAATCTACCTACCAGTTCCACTACATAACGGATATCCAGTCTAGTGCAAAGCATAGCATACATTAAACTTCCAACTGTCAAAGCATATGGAATGTTGTGCATACGTTCGACCTCCTCTTGGGTCTTAGGTGCTTGCTCCTTTGAAAGTTTGATTCCATGTTTAATAGGTGTGAAACCTCTCTTGGAATCTTGCATAGCAAACTTATTGAGCATGTTCTTAATGTAGGTTAATTGAGACAAGGCTATCTGTTTGTTATCACGATCCCTTATAAGCTTGATCCCTAGAATATAGTTAGCCTCTCCTAAATTCTTCATTGAGAACTGTTCGTTCAACCATCTTTTGATCATAGATAACATTTCTACATCATTCCTAATGAGTAGAATATCATCAACATACAGAATTAGGAAAATAACCTTGCCTTCTTGTTTTTTTTTTTTATAGATATAAGGCTTATCTAGGTTTTGTATGAACCCATAGGTTTTGATAGACTTATCAAACATCATATTTCAAGACTTAGATGCTTGCTTAAGTCCATAAATTGACCTCTTCAATTTGTATACCTTATGCTTATTACTTGGCTCAACGAATCCTTCTAGATGGGCCATATTAATGGTCTCCTCAAGATTCATATTAAGAAATGCAGTATTGATGACCATTTGCCATATTTCATAATCGAAATAGGCTTCTATGACCAAAGGAATTATCATTGACTTAAGCATGGCAACTGGAGAAAAAATATGCTTATAATCTATACCCCATCTTTGAGTATAACCTTTAGCTACCAATCTAGATTTAAAAGTCTCTACCTTTCCATTTGATCCTCTTTTCCTTTTGGAGATCCATTTACATCCTATGGCTTTTACATCTGGTGGTAGATCTATAAGGATCTAGACTTCATTGGTGTACATGGAATCTATTTTCGATTATATCGTCTTGAGTCATTTTTCTGTATCAACATCATTAATAGTCTGTGTATAAGTAATGAGATTCATTTCTTCTTGGTCCGAGATGGTAATTCTGCCTTATCCTAGACCTAGATACCTATCTGGTTGTCTCATAAGCCTCCCACTATATTTAGGCACTACTTGATGTTCAAGTTGCTCTTTCGATTCAACTCTTGAATCCATTTTGACATCTTGTTCTACTATATCCATATCAACTCTTGGTTTGGATGAAATAGCTAACTCCTTTAGTACTACTTCACTTCTTCCTTTATGATGTCTCACAAATTCTTCCTCCAAGAAGGTTGCATTTGTCAACACAAATACCTTCTTGTCGTAAGGGCTATAAAAATAGTACACTCATGTACCTGTAGGATATCCTTCAAACAAACCTACTTCTGATCTTGGTTCCATCTTTGTATATTTAGGCCTTAGAACATGGCTGCGCAGTCTCATATCCTTAAGTGCCGCAATGAAGGCACTTAGCCAGTCTATAACTCCCTAGTTATTTTAGGCACCAATTTGGATGGAGCAAAGTTAAGAAGATAAGTTGTCATTTGTATGGCATATCCCTAGAACAATTCCAGAAGGCTAGTGTAATAATCATTGATCTTACCATTTCTAATAGAGTCCTATTCCTCCTCTCAGCTACACCATCCTGTTGAGATGTTCGAGGAGCTGACAAGTTGGAAATAATTTCATTGTTAATTAAAAATTGTTGTAACTCTCCAAATAAGTATTCACCACCTCAATCCGATCGAAGTTGTTTTAATGACTTGCTTAACTGCTTCTCAGCTTCAACTTTGAATTCTTTAAACCTTTCAAAGGGCTCACTCTTTTTATACATCAAATACAAATAGTTATGTTTAGAGTAATCATCTATAAAGGTTATGAAGTATTCATAACCTCCTCTAGCTTATATGTTCATGGGCCCACACACATTGGTGTGTACCAAGTTTAACATGGATTCATATATGTTTCCTTTGGAAGGAAATGAGGACTTGGTCTTTTTTTTTTCAACTCGAGATTTACAAGTAGGTAATGGATCATTATCCAAGCCCGCAAAGTTCTCATCCTCTACTAACATATCAAGTTTTTTTGATTGACATGACCTATCTTTAAGTGTCACAGATATTGTGAATTAATGTTAGAGTCATTGGATTGTCTTAGTTTTATTAATTATGTGGTGTTTAGTGAGCTTGTCATAGGTTCTATAAAGAACAATCCCTATTTAATTATTGCATTGTAAATAGAATCCTTATTTTCATATATTGAGATAACATTTTCAAATATAAGGAATAACTAGATTTTATTAAACACAAAATAGAAATCATGTTCCTTACAATCATTGGGATGTAATATTCATCATCCAGATATAACCTATAACCACTAGGAAATCCTAAAATAACTACTCCTATTGATTCTGCCAAAACGTAGGATCCAATTGCTATCTTGACTTGAAACTGGCCTTTAGGTGGTCTTTTCCTTTGCTGGAACCCCTGCAAAGAATTGCAAAAATGTTCAATGGCTCCTGAATCTAATATCCAACAATTAGATGAATCTGTCATATTTCTAGTTCCTAACAAACTTAGGAAACCTATACCTTGTTTATTTTTAAGAACTCCAGGTAGACTGCATAGTTTCTTTTCCAGTGGCCTTTTTCATCACAGTGGAAACACTTTCTCTTAGTGTCCTTTTGGGCCTTCTTTTTCATGGGTTGGACCTTGACCCCTTTTTGGGCCTTTTTTTTCATTAGACTCTTCTTCTTTTGCTTGCCCTCACCCTTGGGCTTAGAAGAAGATGCTACATTAGTCTCGGGCTATTAACCTTGATACTTAATAGCTCCTTCGTGTTCTAGAAGGTATTCATCAACTCATTCAAGGTGTAATCCTTAGTGTTTAGTTCATAGTACAACTTAAACTGTTAAAAGGAAGAGTTTAAGCTATTAATGATCATGATCATCCGCGTTTCCACATCTATATCCGCCTTAAGAATCTCAGTCTTAGTAGCCACAGAGATTACCTTAAGCATGTAATCCTGCACCAGCTCACCAAGCTTTTGTTTGAGATTGTGAAAGGTTTTGATAGCTTTTACCCTTACAAACCTAGTCTTCACCCCAAACATATCATAGAAGTGATGGACTATTGCATCGGCAGTTTTCATTCCTGCAAGTTGCTTTTGCAACATTGCGCTGACAGAAGCCAGAATATAGCACTTGGTAGTCTTATCAGCATTCTACCATCGCTTATATAGTTGGACTTGCTCAGAATTTGACTTGTCACCCAGAGGTGCAGGTTCATTGTCCGTTAATACTCATAAATTCGTTTCATATTAGAGAACAATTTCGAGGTTACATCTCCATTCATTAAAATTCTCTCCATTTTCCAATTTGTTATTAGTCAAGAGCATTATGAGTTGATTCATATTGTGGTGATTATTTATGAAAATATTAGTTATTAAAGAATAAGTATACTAGTCAACAACATTGGAACTTTGTATAAAATCATGATGCATATATGCATGATGATAGATTTAACAAAACTTAAAAAATTAAATCTTTATATGACAGTTATTTTTATTATCTATAACAGACTAAGTGATAGTGGTCCATCATATCCAATAAAAAAAAACTGGGACCTTCCTACTAAAAAAGCTACCAAGCATCTTCATGACTAACTTCTTAAGAAGTGCCATAATTTGGTCCATACATTTATCAACAGAGCTACAGTGGGCAGGTTATTAATAAAATATGCTGAGTGTGTAACCATTTGATTCATCCACTAAAGGTACTTGTAAACTATGACTCAGTAGGAGGTCAAATTTGCTACCAATGAGTTGACTTATCCTTTAGGAGACCTAAACCATGCAAGATCTAGGATTCAGGTTCTCTGGTGGGGAGTAACACTTCACCACATGCAACTCTCACATGAGCATCCTCTCCCACTTGATCTTTTTGGTTTTTTAAGTTTTAATAAATACTATCTTGTCTAGATGCAATTTATTAATCATCCTATATTGTTCTATTATACATCTCATACATAATGAATGCATGGCAAAGCCTAGGGTTGGAAATTATTCTAAATGACATACTTTCACATAACATTGCATATTATTAGCATCCATCCATTCATCTCATGAATTATACAACCACTTTTGATTGTCCATCATAAAACATGAAAAATTACGAGGCTCTTTGGCCCATAAAAAAATTTCTTGGACTTAGATCTTTCACTTCGAACTCTTCACTCACATGACCTGGACCATTCGGTAAAAAAGTGTAATTTATGTTGTTTATAAAACCAAATTTTTTCAATAGGAAAATGAAAATTTTTAACACTTGAAAAACTCTCAAAACCGAATTTGTCAAGAGAAACACAAAATTCCAACACTTGAAAAACTCGTAAACTCGAAACGATCGTTACACCATATCATAAACTGAAACCATTACCTATTCTTTTCTTCGATCCATATCTGCTTCATCTTCACCATTACAGAAATTTGTTCATTACAAAATCAATGAAAACAAAAAATGAAGACAAGGAGGAAATATGGCGATGATAGGCTACCCTCCTTGTTACAAACCAAACGAAGAAAACTTACAAGATAATTCTATATTCTATAGACAACTAAAAGAGCAAAACATACATCATATATATTTCTTTCACAAAAATATACAACACACATAAATATAATTGCCAACCCATGCAAAATATAGGAACCGAATCATGCATAATAAAATGGCTCTAATTCTAATTGTTGGATCGAAAACAAAAGCATACTAGATTGGCTAAACTGTAGATTTCAAAAACTTTTTTTAAAATCAAAACGCAATGGAAGCATGATAACCAAATCAACATGTTTAATTCATATATGATACGGTATTAGAAAAATAAATAACATAAGAACATGATGGGAAATTTACCAACTCTTTTGCTACAACTTTTACTCCTCGCTATTGTATCATCTCCTTGCTATCTTATCCTCTCCTTAGTATTGTATCCTCTCCTTGCTATTATATCCTCTCCTTACTATTATATCCTTAACCAATCCGATCTACGACTTATTCTCCTTGAACAACTTGGTTAGCAAAATCCTTTGGTGGGAAAGGAGAAGAAATATTGTAGAGGTTTAATATGACTAGATGAAAAGATAAAAAAAGACACTCGCATTTTCAGTTATATGATGAAAGAAGGGGGAGAAAGCAACAAATGCACTACTTTCTTCTTTAATTAAATGAATGCTAAAAGGTTTCTATGTTTTTCTACATGCCAACATTAAATGAAAACCATTAAACCGCTTAATGAGGACACCATAAAACCATTTACTGATGATTAAGCATGATAAAAACCCACCTTATATTTAGCAATTCAATGTTAAACGTGCAGCTATCAATTTAGCTATATAAAATTGAAAATTTACATCATTTTGAATTTCAGATTTTCCCTCCTTTTTTCTTTCTAAATATTATTTCAATTTAATTAATCTAATTAATTAAATAAAACCAAAATTTAGACCAATATTAAATGTTCATTTTGGGCTTCTAATTAATAATTAATTATTATATGCCCAACATTTAATTATAGGATTAAAACCCAATCTAATTCGGTCCTTTCTTTGATTTTCCTTTTGGTAACTTCTATTTATTTATTTTTACTTTGCTTGATAACCTTTCCTAGAAGCTAAGTGAGGAATCTAATTGGAGTTATATAATTTAAGCTCCAATAAGCCCAGAATTAATTTAATCTTAATAGAATTAATTCCAAACCAAATGTCATTCCACTAAAGACAATTCGCGAAACTCTTAAATTACTAAATATTATGAGAATACATGTTTCACATTAGATGTCCAATTGCAAGCTCTATTATGAACCATATTATAGTCATCCGCACAATAAAGGCTAAAATTATCGTTTTGCCCTTAATTGGTTTTTCCTTCTAGATGTCCCGCTTCAGTCTATATGATGATTAATAAACAAGATCTCATCT
>JANSVA010000009.1:6456958-6472021 GCA_025504915.1 Erythroxylum reticulatum | reverse complement strand
TAATCTTAAAACATACAACTTAAGCATTCACTTATTATGGACCACAATCTTGATGAGTGGTGAACTCGTATGTGTTTTATTATAATTCTTGATATGATTGGAATGGATTTTTACAGAGTATTAATCGAGTGTCTGCATGTTGGAATTATCAATTGAAACATGTATCAAGGAACATTTACCCAAATAAAGAGTTTATAGTAATATTATCACTTCTAGATGTTTTAAAGAGATTTGGTGATTAAACTAGCACTAGTAATTTGATGGACTAGCTACCCATAAAATCTTAACACCAAGATGAGATCTTATGTGTTAATCACCATATAAAGTAAAGCAGGAGATCTAGAAGGAAAAACCAACATAAGGGCAAAATGGTAATTTTACCCTTTATTGTGCTGATGGTTATAAAAAGGTTCTGAATAGGGTTTGCAATTGGACATAAAATATGTGTTCTCATAATATTTAATAATTCAAGGGTTCAACTAATTGTCTTTAGTGGAATGACATTTAGTTAATAAGCTACAATTAATTCTAGGCTTATTGGAGCTTGAATTATCAAAGTCCAATAAGATTACCCATTTGGCTTCAAGGAAGGTTATTAATCTAAGTAAGAAATATATTAAAACAATTTTTTAAAGAAATGAAGGATCAATTTCGATTTTATTAGGGTTGAATGTGCAGCTGCACGTTTGACATTAAAATGCTAAATAAAGATGGTCTTTATTCTGGTTTATCATCATTAAATGGAGTTCTGAACTTACCATTAAATGGTTTAATGTTGGCATGTAACATGTTTTCATTGATTGGATTAAAGACGAAAGATATACATTGGATGGACCATCTTCCTTCTTACATTATCAAAAACTAAAATTAACATGATAACATTTAGGTTAATAGACTTATCATGTAGTCATCTTAAAGAAAAATGAGAAGAGTCTTATTTAATGGCTTCTTTATGTTTCATTAAAGAAAGGTGTGATGCATTGGATGCTTCCCCTCTCTTATCATGCATAATCGAAATTAGAAGTGTAAGAAAAGAGTTCTTGCATTGTTTTGACCAACTCTCTCCTCTCACCTATGCATGGCTGAAACTTAGTATAAGAAGTTTCTCATTGTTTCCTTCTTTCTTCTAAGAAAATACTCCTTGAAAGTGTTTCTTCTCCTTTCCCACCAAAGGATTTTGTTAACCAAGTTGTCCTAGGAGAACAAGAGGTAAATCAAATTGGTTGAGGATACAAAAATAAGGAGAAGATAGATTAACAAAGAAAGGCTTTGGGCATAAGAAGAAGGAGAGGATAGCGCAACAAGGAATTAAAGTTATAGCAAAGGAGTCAGTTATACTCTTCATCTTATTTATGTCTATTATTATCCTTATACCATATCATGTATAGATTGACATAACGATTTGGATATATTGTTTCTGTTGCAAATAAGATTTCTAAAAAAGTTTTGAAATCTACCGGTTCTCCAAATATGACATGTTTTCTTTTTGCAATCCAACAAGGTCATTTTTTATATAAGTAAAAAAAAATCATCAAAAGAGTAAATAACTTACTGCTCCTTTATCACCTAGGTATTCTACAACCTTGGATTCAAGTACTCAAGACACTTCTAAAAATACTAATATTTTTGTCTCACCTCCTGTTTTACCGAATAAAGTCTCTCATGAATATCTTGATCTTGATGTTCTTATTGCTCTTAGAAAAGGAACTCATCCTTGCACTAATCATCCTATTGCAAAATATTGTCTTATGATAGTCTCTCTTAAAAACATAAGGCATTTATTTCAAAAATCTCTAATCTGATTGTTCCAAGAAACATTTAGGAAGCACTTAGTGATCCAAATTGAAGAACAACAATGATGGAGGAAATGCATGCACTAAAGAAAAATGGGACATGGGAAATTATAGAGCTGTCCAAAGGTCAAAAAATAGTGGGTTGTAAACGGGTATTTACTGTAAAATGCAAGGCAGATGGTAGCGTAGATAGATATAAGGCTAGATTTGCGGCCAAGAGGTTTACTCAAACTTATGGTGTTGAATACCAGGAAACTTTTTCCCCAGTAGCCAAAATTAACTTTATACGTGTTCTATTGTCTCTTGCAGTTAGTTTTGATTGGGCATTACCAACTAGATGTAAAAAATGCATTCCTGAATGGTGATTTGGAAGAGAAAGTTTGTATAAGCCTACCTCCTAGTTTTGAAAAAACTGTAAGTCAGAACAAACTTTGCAGACTCAAGAAGTTTTTATATGGTCTCAAACAATCTCTAAGGGCATGGTTTGAATGATTTGGAAACACTATAAAATGATATGGTTATTTGCAAAGTTAAGCAAATCATACTCTTTTTTATAAATATGGTGTTAAAGGAAAAATAGCAATCCCTATTCTATATGTCAGTGACATGGTACTAACAGGGGATGATCTTGATGAATTAGTAAGATTAAAGAAAAGGCTAGCTGAAGACTTTGAGATTAAAGATCTAGGAACCTTGAAATATTTTTTTGGTATGGAATTTGCAAGATCACGTGAGGGGATCTTTGTAAATCAAAGGAAATATATCCTTGATTTATTGGATAAGACTGGTCTTCTAGGTTGCAAGGCTGCTAAAACTCTAATAGAGATAAATCTTAAACTAAATCCTACTAAAATTGAGGATGTAATTCAAAAGGAGAAATTTCAACGTTTGGTGGGCATACTTATATATTTGTCAAACACTTACCCCAATATAGCATTTGTTGTAAGCGTGATAAGCCAATTCATCGATGCACCTGATCGTGAACACTTTGAAGTTGCCTATAGGATACTAAAGTACCTAAAAGGGATACCTAGAATGGGTTTGATGTTTAAAAAACATGATCACTTTTAGGTGGAAGTTTATACTGATGTTGATTGGGCTGGTAGTGTGATGGACAGGCGATTAACATCTGGATATTGCACATTTGTTGGAGGAGATCTAGTAACTTGGAGAAACAAGAAGCAAAGTGTTGTGACGCAAAGTAGTGCTGAAGTAGAATTTAGATCCCTTGCATATAGGATTTGTGAAGTTATGTGGATTAAGAAATTACTAGAAGACTTAAAGCTCCCTATGTCACTTTCGGTGAAAATCTAATGTGATAAAAAAGTTGCCATTTCAATTGCTCCCAATCTGGTTCTTCAGATCGTACTAAACATATTGAAGTTGATAAACACTTTATTAAGAAGAAAATTGATAGTGGACTAATTTGTGTTCCTTATATTCCTACTTCTCAATAAGTGGATGAAGTACTCACTAAAGGTCTACTGAAAAAGCAATTTGATTTTCTAATAAGCAAGCCAGAGATGCAAGACATTTACAAACTATCTTGAGGGGGAGTGTTAGAATATCCTATAAAGTATAAGTTAGAATATCCTATAGAATATTATTGTCATTAAAGGAAATATCCTACAGAGTATTCTAAGTATATTTTAGGCTATAAATATTTGATTTTATTTCCTAGTTTGTTATTTCGTAGTTTAGATACTATGTGTAAATATAAATATGTAGGTTGTAACACCTAAAAAGTGTGTTTGCAATACAACTCATTCTCCTGTTCATATTAATTTACACCTATTCTAGGTTATAGTGGAGATCGGGGGCATTTCTAGAGCTTATTAGTTTTTCCTATTTTAGAGAAATTAAGGGTTTGAGAGATTAATCGAATCCATAGGCTAACACCATGATGAGAGTACCTTCTATTTAAATTCAAAGATCAATGAACATCCCGGAATCCCAAAGATATCTCTAGCCCACTTCTTTACCATTGTTATTAAGCTTTTCTAAATTTGCTTTATGATTGTCTTTTGGTTACGATAATTGCATATTAGTTGTCTTGTCTTCATCATTCCAGGGTGTTTTGTTTTCTTTTGTTACAACATTTGAAATAGCATTTGCATCTCGGCTCTTTATGGTTCAACCCTATCTCACCATTTACTGCATAGTTTGGTAGTTAGAAATTTATTATTTGGTGGTTAATGATAGGCTATCGAATTTTTGGCACTGCTTTTGGGAAATTAGTGTGTCTTAAATGTTATTTTTATTTTTGTTTTTACTGATCGTTTTCATTCTTTCATCGGTTTGCATGTTCCACAGTTACTCAAAACACATCCATTTACGTAAATTTTCTAAGGAAAATAGAAGTTCATTACTTTCTCCACTTAACCTTTTCTCTTTTTCTCCTATTGCAGGTCACTCCAGATTTTGTCAAAGAGAGCGAGGAATCTATACAAATCTTCTCGAGAGTGGTCCTTCTTATCGTTTGAAGAAGAAGTCGACAAGAGTTCAAATGAAACAGAGGAGATTATGGACCTCATCAGTGCACCTTAAAGGAGCTTACGACTCCTTCTTTTAACCCTAATCTTCTTTGTATTAATTATCTAGATAATGAGTCGAAAGTTGAAATTAAACCTAAATTGATATGTGCATTGCTACTTTTATAGGTTTTCTTCACACCAACTCAGTAGGATTAGGCTACATCACCTATCCCAATAAGTTCCTCAAGGAGTTCCACGTCGTATGCTCAGGCATGAAGCCAGTGAGAGTCTTAGTAGAGCAACTCAAGCTAAAGGTATTTCCCTTTGCCTTAGTATATACAGCCAAGGAGTGGTTGTGTGACTTGCATGCTGGCTCGGTCAACACATGGGAGCAAATGCTTCCCTGCCTCAAGAGCCGCTAATATTAAAAAGGAGATCTGTGGCATTCGACAAGACACAGGGAAGTCTTTGCATGAGTATTGGAAGCATTTCAAAAAGCTCTATGATAGCTATCCAAACCATCAGATAAATGACCAGTTATTAATTCAATATTTATATGAAGGTTTGCTTCTTTTAGACAAGAATATGGTAGATGCTGCAAGTGGTGGAGCCTTGGTGAACAGGACATGGGAGGATGCTAGGAATTTGATAGCAACAATGGAAGTGAACTCCCAACATTGGGGCTATTATAATAATGCTTCCTTCTTGACAAAGCAGGTGAAGGAGGTCTCCATCTCCAAGTTAGAGCAACAAGTTGTAACTTTGACTTCTTTAGTGTAGCAAGCAGTGATAGGAAAGGCTCCAACCAAGGTATGTGGTATTTGTACATTAGCTGACCATCCTACAGATGCATGCCCTTCTTTATAGGATAAAGAACATATCAATGCAGTTGGGGTTTCAAGGACAACAAAGGAGGTGTTTTTTCCCCACATACAATTCGGGGTGGAAGGATCATTACAACTTTAGGTATGGAAACTTATAGTAAGGAGGAAGTTTTAATACATGCCAACCCAATTATCAACAACAGTAGCAAGGATTCAATGCACCACCAAGTTTTCTTTAGAATCAACAACAATTTGAGCCAAGGCCACCACCTCCATAACCACCACCATAATAATAAACTAGAGGTATGTCCTTAGAGGAAATTGTTAAAAGCTTAATGTCTAACACTCTTCAATTTCAGTAAGAAGCGAGAAGTGGTCTGAAAAATTTAGAAAATCAGGTTAGTTAACTAGCTGGTGCAGTAGGGAAGTTGTAGGCCCAAAGCTCCACAAAGTTGCCTAGTCAACCTAAAAGGAACCCAAGAGAAGATGCTTGCGCCATTACCTTGAGAAGATGCAAGGAGGTACAAGGGCCAAGGAAGGGGAAGGAGAAAGAAGAAGAAGAAGAAGAAGAAATTGATCTAACAAAGAAGAAGGAGTCACATCCTCAAATAAGTACTTCAGACCTTATTTTCAATGATTTACCTTCTATTCCATTTCCAAGATTCAATTGTTTAGTATGTTTTTAGGTTAGAATTGTGTTAGTTTGTTAATTATTTATGTTTAAGTGTTTTTATAGGTTAGTACAAGTTTTTGAGCTTGAATATTATGTTTTTAAGATACCTTGATGTGTTTGTTAGTCTTTTAGGGTCAACATCGAAGAACGAAAAAATTTCGGAGACATTCAAGCCAAAATAACGACCTTCAATCTTGGCTTAATATCCCACAATCGTGACAGAAGCGTTGGAGTTGGCCTACGATCGTGGCCTATATGTCACAATCATCACAAAAGCTTAAGATATGGCCCATGATCGTGGCCTCCATACCACGATCATGAAAGAAGGGTATGATGTGGCCCACAACCGTGGCCTATAGGGCCATGATTATGGCCTATGTCGGGTAGACATTCAGACACTAAAAAAAGTCAAGTTTTGAGGGATTTTTTAGACCTTTTGCTCAAAAAAGAAAAGGTATTTAAAGAATAAGACAATGAGATAGAGAAAAAGAAGTTTTGCATCAGCCACTTTTAGAGAAACCCTAGAGAGAATTATCGACAGATAGAGAAAGAGAAGAAGAGAAGAAGCTAACTGGATGTACTTCCCAGATTAGGAGTTTCTCGACATCGCTACCTTCTGTCGTCCATTCAATTCATATTTCCTGCTATTTTTAGTTTTGTTATTGTATCAAATTGGAATAATAGTTAATGATAGGATTTTTAGATGTTGATGATGCTTTAAACTCACCTTCAAGGTTTTATCTTTGATTTAATGAAATCTAATTATTTATGTGTTATTTAGATTTATTGTGATTTAATTCGAGACGTGCATAATTCGATAATAAAATGAGAGGATGAATCAAATAAAAAATCATTAAATTGGGCTAACGAGAGTTATGTGATTTAATAGAACAAGAATTAAATCAAATCAATAAATTATACGAAGAGAGATCTTGCATAGGTTTTCAATAGTTTATTAGATAACTTCAAATCTAATTAAGGTTTTGGTTAGGTTGTTTATAACATACCACTCCAATAGAGCATATTCTCAAGCATATTAGAGGAGATTCGAGGCTATACTCTACTGAAATGATATGTTAGAAAATAATTTAAAAAGAATTTTCCACCTTACATATAATATCATATAGCACAGAGGCATTTTAATCAACAAATTGCCAAAGTTTGACCTTACTTTCAAAATTACCTTCCATATTTAACCTATGTAAACCACATAAAGGAAAGCTCAACTTTCTTTTAAATTGTCTCAACAATATATATATATAGCATTTCATAAATCTTGGCATTATAATTAATACCTAAAATATGCACTAAGTAGCAACTGGCGGTATATCACCATTTGCATAATATTCAAAAGACATAAAGAAAGTTTGATATCAACAAGATAACATGGCAATGTTATTCTTGATGCAAAATAAGTAGATGCATCTGTAGGTACAACTGATCCTAACCACTAACGCAGAAGTTATACTCTAACTAGATTAGCTAGATCTCTCCTGGACTTGAAAACAACATTACAATTTTGATGACTTTGCGAATTCAGTGAGTGAACCACCTTCGATGAACTCAGTGAGTGAATCATATCATAGAGGATAGTTCCAGCAACATATTATTGCACATCAACAACCATATCATATAGAACAATTCTAATCACCATATCATATTATCAATGATATCCAAATTTATTGCAATATTTTGATTCAATTAGAACATATCATATTTGCAAAAATATGAATGCAAATGCACATGTGCTTTATTTCTTCTTTCTTTTCATTGTGATCAAACATGCCAATTCACGCCCTGCGTTTCAAACAATTTTCTGTTGGCCAGCTTAACGAGCATTATAGCCCTGATCAAATTATGAGAATTAAGCCCTGATCTTAAATTACGAGCATTAAGCCTTGATTTCACATTACGAGCCTTAGGCCTTAATTACGAGCATTTTGACCTGAATGTATGCATGTTGGTCATTTTGATCACAACTCCCATTAACTCATCATGGATGTCAAATGCAATGATATGAATCATCTCACACAGCATTTGATTCCACTAGTGTAACTGTTTTTCTAGAATTCACATTTAATTTGAATCAAATAAGCATTTCAGGGATAATCACATAATTAACAATTGACATTCAATTTGAAAACACCTCCATATATAGTCTTGAGTATCAAACTCCTCGGACGAATAATGTCTGGAATTATAACAATAATATAAGTAATAATTCAATAACTGAAATTTAACCAAAAACAAATCAATCATAGTGAGAAAGATCTAGGTTAACTCATAAAACATTCCAATGAGTTGTTACCTTGATGTCCCGAAAATATATAGGTATTGACAATCACTCTCAAAGCCTATCAGACATGCATATGAACATTGGTCACTGATAACGAATAACAAAAATATGTATGCAATCCTTAAGTGCAATGTTTGTATCCTTTTCTTCCTAATGTTCCTTTATGAACAAGATGTCTTCTTTTAATCATAACTCTCTTTACAAAAATCCAAATACCACGATTCTTATGCCCCCTGAAACTATAATTCTATTAGTCTTAATATATCTAAAAATTACATGAATAGCATCTCCCTTTAAAATACAATCCCCATCTAAATTCTGTCCTGTTTTCTTGTAAGAAATAGGTTGGCAACCAATGCTCAAATAGAAATAAATCATTATCAAGACATCTCTTAGCCAAGACATTTCATAGAAGCATTAATAAGACATCAATAATCATTTTGCATGTTTTATACCTTGACTAATTCGGGTTCTAAAGCCCTCAAAAATTTGGAAATAATACAAGATTCTTGTATAGGGGTCTATCACTGGTAGTATTAAGGAAAATAACATAACTCAAGCTCTAGTCACTATTTTATTAAATCCCTTTCACAGAGGTCAAGCTATATCTACAACTGTTGTTCTTTGATTTTCTTCAAATTCAGGCTTTAAAGCTATGTCTAACATATCAAAAGAGGAAGATGAAATTGAAACTAGAATTTCCTTGGTAACTTCTTTCCTTCTCCTCTTCTCTTCCCCTTTTTTTCCTTCTCCTTCTTGCTTTTGTTTTTTTCCCCTCTTCTAACCTCATGGCAGACCTTCACTCTCCCTTATTTTGCCTTTTACATATATTTTCTCTAGAAAGTTCAAAGAAAGTCAAACTAATTCATGTGTCGCCATTTCATTAGTCCATACGTCACCATTTTATTGGTTTATATGTTATCCTTTTATTGGTCCATATGTTACTATTCTATTGGTCCATGTGTTACTAACTTTAGGCTCCACATGTCACTCATTTAAGCCTCCATATTTCACTACTTGTAACGCTACACATTTCACCAATTATAAGGCTACATATGTCACCATTGTAAAACTCCATATGTCACCATTTTAAAGCTCAACATGTCACAAGTCTAAAGTGACATTTGTCACAAATATAAAGTGCCACTTGTCACAAATATAAAGTGTCATTTGTCTCCAATTTTACCATTTAGGAATTTACTAAGCCAATTTACACATTGACTCCTCAAACTTCCGATTTTTAACAATTAACTCCAAATCACTAACTTAAATCTATCAATTTCTAATTTAATTATAATTTATCAAAATCAGATCCAAGCATCCCAAAAAATGTCAATTAATAGCACATAAAACATTTTTCAATTTTTTCTTATATTTATAAGCAATAATCTATCTACGCGTATGCTAATCTCATACATGTACATATAATAACAAATTTTGTATCCTAATGCACAATTAATCATCTAGTGATATAACTTATTTTATTTAATGCAATATGCATGATCTAATCTTCTAAACCCTCTAACCCTCAACAATTTAAGGGACAGGATATTACATTGTTAATTGAGAAAGTACAATTTCCATAGTTTGATTAGGGTTTATAATTTAGGGTTAATGGTTATTACTAGAGAGAGTAATGAACCCTAAGATCGTCTAGAACCAATAATCCGGTAATTCATAATCAATTAGGTTAGCGTGAAGGATAGGTAAATTTCCCTTTCTCTCGATTAGTAATTCTTTTAGGTTGATTTTTGAGTGTACATTGCAACTACTAAATTATTAATATTTTCGTGATTGATTCTTGAATTTATTTGCTTAATTGAATTGAATTATCATTTTAGTTCCATTACATTTTTTATTTTGCGAATTGATTTGGCATTAGATTTTATGATTAGATTATCGCTCCTCGCGGGATCGACACCTTAGGTACTATGCGAATGAACCATACGTTTACGAATTATCAAGGTTAATTAATTAAAACTTACATACATCAAAATAACCTGATCAGTGCCTAAAACTTTCAAACTTCTACTCATTATTGCACTATCATGCCAGACTTGTTTCTCCAGCTTTTTCTTCATATTTTCTTTTATCTTTCCTATCTCCACTCATCACTAAAACATTAAACAATCCTTGAAATATATAATTAAGATCCAACTCTTGTTAAAACATGTGTCTTTATAGGCTATTCAAGTTTTTAGCTAGGTTTGATACTTAGCTTGTGATGCTGCCACTGAATCCACAATAAGCACTCCCTTTTGATCCCTTTTAATTCTTTCTACGTCTATGGATAGCTATTATATGTTATCTCTTCTAATAGATCATGTTTTCCTATTAAAGAGCCACTAGTTGCTACACCCATGGTACTTAGCACGAGTGGATTCACTCCATTATTGAATGTTTGCAAAAGGAACTCCTTTGGTAAGTTGTGATGTGGGAAAATCCTTTGTAACTCTGTAAGTCACTCCTATGCTTCATATAATCACCCCTTTTACTTTTTTGGAAATTTTTTATTTCCTTTACGAGTTTAGTGGTCTTTGCTAAGGGGAAGTATTTAGCAAAAAGGTTTTCGTTAGCTGCTCCCACGTTTTGACATTCTTATGGTTGAGATAGTTTAACCATGCCTTAGCCTAATCTTTAAGTATAAAAGGAAAAAGCCTTATCTTAGCTGCATCTTTTGATAGTCCATTGTATTTGAAAGTGTCACAATTATCTAAGAAGTTGGCGAGATGAGCATTAGGATCCTATTATCTACTCTATAAAATTAAATGTTGGTTTGCAGCATATTTAGCAGTGTTAGATTGATTTTGAAAGTATTAGTTTGCACTGGTAGTCTCATTATGTTGATTTGCATTGAACCAGGGCCTCGTGAAGTCTATAAGGTTTCTTTCTATAGCTTCTTGATGTCTCACTTTTCAAATATCCCTCCTTTTCTTGGTGATGTTAGAAACTTATGTATCCTTTACATTACTCAAACTCCTTATGGATCTTATGTAAGGATTAATCAATCAGTTTCAAATCCAGTTCGCGGTTCATTATCAACCTTTACATGAATGTGTATAATCAATTGACATGTTATTTTTATACCTCTCTTTGAAACTATTAACCATAGATTCATAGCAAACTCTATTAATCCCAATTTTCCTTTAGGTTGTAACTAATAAAACAAGATCTTTAATTAGGTCTAGTTATCAAACAACCCATAATAAACTCTCTAGATTTAGTGTGATAGTAACATTATAAAATAGGAAAGCAGGTTAATCTAAGTAAGAAGCACATAATTTGGTTCATTTAACTTTTGTTGTGTTATCCCTAATGATGCACAACAATTAGTTTACCATACATTGGATTTACAACAATTACAAATTTTAATATAATTCTAGAAATGAATCCATACATAAGTAATGTAACAAGCTTATCTTAATTGTTCACATATAAATCCGAAACTTTAAACAGATAATAACATAGTAAATTTTAAAAGAGAGTTAAAAATAACATCATTAAGATTAATGATTGCCCCAATATGATCACTAGCCTTGATATACCCTTTGAACTAGAAAAAAGAAAATGAACTACTTAAAACACTTAAAAAGGAAAGGAATATGCCTCCTTCCTTTACTCTAATCTATACATACCCTATTTGGCCTCTTAATTGCCCTTTTATACTACAAAATTAGGGTCATGTGTTTATACATGATCAACTACATGGGCGTGTAAGTGACTATGTATGTTAATTTGGTAAATATCATAGAGTTACATGTTTTAGTTGACCATATTGGCATGTAGGTCATAAGAATGAACATCAATAGAGTGGCACCAAGGATATAAATTTTGCTCGTTTTCTTCTTATTCCTAAACCTTGTACTGAAATCAAAATATAAAAAATTATTCCCCCACACTTAGCTTTTGAATATATTCAAGCAAAATTAAAAATCAAAATCAAAACACTTCCTCTTTAACCATATTTCCTAATAATAGAAAGTTATAACAAAAGATAAATAACTTTCAAAATCATGGTAATAATTAATCATTCAATTTTTTTTACTCAAATCAATCATCATGCATTACCTTTAAAAGTTGAGCAATCTAAGGGTAGACTTTGGCAAGTTGTGTTTAAAATAATAACAATCTATAGCTATGCTCAAACATCTTTCATGATTAAGACATCCCATAACTTTGCATATTTAAGATCTTCACAACTAATGATTCAAATGCATAACACAAATCAAAGGACTTTTGAAGGTTGTAATGAGTCAGAGGTTAAGGTGAGAAATATTTGGGTCATAGAGTTTAAAAACCATTAAAAAAATAGTGAAGTAGAAAGCCCACTCAATAGAGTATTAAGTGAAAAAATCAAAATTCAATTAAGTTTGGATGTCATTAACTTTAACGGATGCAAAAACTTTGTTTATGCCTGTGTGAAGATACATGGCTGTGTATGTTGACATACATAACCATGTATGGCCTAGTAAGCTTCTGTGACCATGTGAATTCATGATTGAGACATTTTTGAAGATACATGGTCACCTATGCAACTATGTAAGTGACCATGTATGTTATAGAAAACCTAATTTTTGCTTTAAAAGGATGTTAAAAGGATATAAAAATTAAGGTAGATTATAGAGCCATTGGAGACACCAAAAGAAGAAAGAAAACATTAAAAAGAAAGGCTACATATCATAAATACGAAGATCAAAAGTGGAAACATCAAGATCTAACTCTAAGTTTCCAAATTTTCCAAACCAAGTCTTCAAGCTGATTTCATTCTATTCTCCTTTTCTATTTCATTGCCTTATATGCCAAATCTAAATATTTATGTTTTGAAAATTTAGAGATCAGTATTTACCTTTAAATTAGATGAGGTATCCTTTTCTTCTTCATCCTCCTTCTTAATTTTCCCTCTTTTAGCCATCCCTTACATTATCTTTTTAGGATTCTCAAGCTCTTTAAGGTGATTGCACTAACATTCTTCATATTTATCTACAGTTATGCTATCAATTTTCCTCCACTTTGAGCTTCTAAATGATTGATAGCAACTTCCATTTAACTAATTTGGTTATTAAAATTTTGAATGTTATACCTTGTCTCTTGAAATTGAGATCTTATCTTTTGCTGAAATTGTTTTACATCGTACTGGAATTTCAAAGTATTAGTAGCAAGAGATTTTACAATGACGTACATAAGTTAGAGGAGGAGCGTTGTGGTTTAGGCTAAAATTTCTATGCACCCTTCATCTCATTTAGGAAGTACTTTTGCTACCAATTCCCTCTATAACTCAAGTTTGGGTGATATCTCCAGCTTAACTTATTAGTCTGGGAATACAGGCTATATTATTGGGAAAATTTCCTCCTGTAGCATTAACAATTGTATTACTAGGAAAATTTCCTCCTGTAGCGTTAACATACTCTAACTTTCCCTCTTGCAGAGATGGCTAACCATTTGTTACATGGTTCACATTGGTGTTGTGTTGAATTTTGTTTGATTTTATTTGTTTTCATATGTTAAAATTGGTTACGGTTTAATTCAAATTTGATATGAATTGAGTGAAGTCGGTATGAATGTTACATGAATCTTAATTGGATTAGTTTGTGAATGTGGAATGAACTTTAACAAATAATTGTGCATGAAAATAGCCATTATACAATTACATATATCGACCATGTCATGGTTGTGCAAGTTAAGTCACGACCATAACTTGAATGAGCACGGTCGTACAAGTTAATAGTTGTGTATGTGTGACTCATAGTCATGACTTACACACCCTTCATTTCCTCATTTTCCCTTAATGTTTACATGGCAACTGTAGAGGTTGAGGGCACAAACCTTAAACCTAGGAGCATACTACAAATAGAAGGAGAGGGTGGTGGCGAAGGGAACATCTTTCATTCATGCTTCACTCTTTACATAAACACTCATTCGATTGGGATAAGAGGAGCGATAGAGAGGGAGACGGAGAAGCAGAGCTTCGGTGGAGAGAAGATAGAAAAGAAATAGAAGAGGAAGAGAGAAAAGTAGCAGAGAAAGTGAGCTCAAACTAGAGGCAAAAGGCGAGAGCCAACACCAAAGAGGTGGAGTTTGACTAAAGATCCACCGCTAACTTCATCATTCAAGAGGCCATTCATTTGTTTATTCCTTTTCATCTCTATTGCTATGTTGTGAAAAATATCTACTGAACTCATCTATTAATCTCCTTTATATTTTATCTACAGAACCTATTTTCTTTGTTAAAGATTGATAGTCCATTCAATATTCACTGTTTTGTTGCTTTAATACTTTTGTTATTATTGAACATGGGACTGAAGTGTATGGAGATAATGAATTATATTTATGCTATGATGGGCTAATCTCTTTTCTTGAGGAATAATGTAGCTATATTAGTTAAATATGCATGATTGAGGGATTATGTTATTGTCTCATGTTTACTATAGTTTCTGAACTGAATAAGTGTAATAGCACGATCACACTTTACATCATTTTATTATTAAATAAAGGACTGAGAGGAGAAGTTAAATATGGAATGAGAAACTATAGACTCTTGGGTTAAGAATTAGAAATATATTAACCTAATTGGTAATTAGTAGTCAGGTTTCCATTATTAACTCGGGTGACAACTTGTTGAATATGAAAGTTAGATTATTTAATTATTCCAGTTGATGTTAGGGCCAAATTGTTAATTTTGGTCAGACAATTGTCCAATCATTTCCCCTCAATCATGCATAGGAGATTAAATTAGTGAAATTAATTCGTAAGAGTTTTCCATTTGGATTTCTACTCACTTTTGCTTACGGTCGATTCATTTTAATTTTTAGTTAAATTGCGACATTTGTTTTAAAGTCTTTCACTCAACAATTCGAGATAGAGTGTTTATGATTTCATTGTTTTTATTTTTAATTCAAAATTAAATTTAGTTAACTAATTTTACCTCCGTGGAAGACGACCCTAGGTAATCAATACAATTACATCGTATACTTACGAGTAGGATGGCCTAGATAATTTTTAGAAC
>JANSVA010000009.1:6434197-6448088 GCA_025504915.1 Erythroxylum reticulatum | reverse complement strand
ATTAGAAACAACCTCCCTACTAATTGGAAGTAAGGTTGCGTAATTTAATTATTTTATAATTAACTTAAAATTTTAGAATATTTTTAAAGAATAATTTTAAATTTAAAAATAAATATATTTAAAGTACATAAAATTTAAATATTTATTTATGAAACAAAGGTAAAATGTACATAAAATTGATATTTATTTATGAAACAAAGGTAAAATGTACATATAATTGATATTTATTTATGAAACAAAGGTAAAATGTACATAAAATTGATATTTATTTATGAAACAAAGGTAAAACTGATAAATAATTAATTTGAAGGAAAACCGCTGAGAAAAGAAAAGTTTATGTAAGTGAAAAAAGTAAGGAATAGAAAACATAAAGGCGTTAAATACTTTGGAATTGGAATCTTGGAAGTATAAATGAGAAATGCTAGGTGGATAATTCTCACCCTCACGTACAAATTCAGTGGACCCCACTCCCCCAGTCTTCCTTCTCTCTCTAATTTCATTACCACACCAATACCAAAGGCAGTCGCCAATCTCTCTCATTTTCACACAGACAACTCATGCTGTTGCCTACCCCGAAGCCGAAACCAAACCCGGAGACATAGAGAGAGAGAGATCCTGTCAATGGAAGAGGTCTCAGCTGGGGCCATTGTTCCGGCAGTGAAGCCTGAGCCCATGCCTTCTTCCTCCGCCGGGAGTATGTCGGAGCTGGACAAGGATTTCTTGTGCCCGATTTGTATGCAAATTATAAAGGATGCTTTTCTAACGGCATGTGGGCACAGTTTCTGTTACATGTGCATCATTACACACCTTCGTAACAAGACCGATTGCCCTTGTTGCGCTCATTTTCTCACCACTAATCAGCTCTTCCCCAATCTTTTGCTCCAAAAGGTCTAATCTAATCTAATCTTTTCCCTCGAGTATAACTAACTTGCTTGGAAAGAGAATGAAACTTTTTTTTTTTTTTTAATATGGTCGCCTTTTGTAGTTACTGAAGAAGGCTTCTGCTCGTCAAATCTCCAGAACTGCATCCCCTGTGGAAAATTTTCGCCAATCACTGCAACAGGTCTGTTGTTGGATATTATCCTAGTATCACACGACTTTCCATTTCAATGGCTCTTTCTATGTATGGAATTCATACGGTGTTATATGTTCAACCTTTTCTATCTCTTACTGAAAACTTTATTGTTTTGGGTTTGACTGCGGTGTTGCCAAGTTTTTGTTTTTGCTATTAGTCCTTACTTGATGTTGTTAAAGATTTGTTCATGAGATGGAAGATTGTGAAGAGACGTCTTCCACAACACTTTGTCATGTAGGATTATAGAGAACAAAATGTTGTATGTATACAGTGCTTATTAGTCGTGTTAATCACTACTGACTGGAGTCCTACAGTGTTTATTGTTTTCAGCGGTGCAAATGAGGCTTGTAAATATTAAGTTTATTATTACCATATAGTTAATTGAACATAATAATGGGATATGTTGTTGTCATGCCATGTCTTACACAGTTTTTACTTTTAGCAGATAATTCAATGCATTAGTAGAATTTGTAAGTCATATGAAGTTGGACGGCTTTAAATAAAAGTAACATAGCATATGTGGTGATCACTCGCCAGGGATGTGAGATATCAATTAAGGAGCTGGACAACCTCATTTCACTTCTTGCAGAGAAGAAGAGGAAAATGGAACAAGAAGAAGCTGAGCGAAATATGCAAATATTGATGGACTTCTTGCACCACTTGAAAAAGCAAAAAGTTGATGAATTAAATGAGGTTTGTGGCAAATGCTTGAATACAATTTTACCACTCCCCCTCACCATCCACATGATGACTGTCTTTTCAATAGGACATGCTGAATTAGTGACTGGAAGCTCCATGAATTTGGGTTTTGTACTTCTGGTTTGATTGGTTTACATGGTACCTTTGGCTGGCTACAGTAGTTGATTGGCAAGATCTTTGAGCTTTGTAGGTACGGGCGGATCTCCAGTATATTAAAGAGGACATAGATGCTGTAGAGAGACATAGAATGGAACTGTATCATGCTAGTGACAGACACTCGATGAAATTGCGGATGCTGGGAGATGATCCCAATGCAAGGAAATTCTGGCCCATGACTATGGACAAGACCATTGGTGGTGCAATCAGCAGTTCATACAGTTCTAGAGGAGTTATGAGTGGGGGAAACTTTCCAAACAAGAGATTGGATGGAAAGGCACAAGTGAGCTCCCAATGGCTCCAGAGAAATAATAACTTAACAGGTTATGACTCCCAATTAAATCAGTCGGGGCTTTCTGTGGCAAGAAAAAAGCGAGTTCATGCACAGGTTTGAAATCTGGAACGTTTATGGGCTCAATCATGATTTGTGCATGTTAATGCTGATTTGAGAGCTTTTAGTGTTGAATATTGATTTGTATGGCTCAATGATGAAAATGCAGCTGTAATGTGTAAAGGCCATTTTTTAATCCTTATGCGTGATGTATTATTATTTCCAACTCAACATTATAAACGTACTATTTCCTTGAAATTGGCCGTATCAGACATTTTTGTTTGCCAAGCATATTTCGGTGTTGACTATAAAAGTACTTTATTTTGGCTTCCCAAATGGAATTTGCTTCGATTAGATAGTGCAGGTATTTTGGTGAATTTCTATGTGCTCTCTATTCTCCTTCTAAATTAATGTGTGATCTTTCTCCTAGATTTTCTGTCTAAAATCAAATTTAATTTCCTTGACTACTACAGTTTAGTGACCTACAAGAGTGTTACCTACAAAAGCGTCGTCAGTGGGCAAGCTGCCCACCCAACCAGCCAGTAAAGGACAAGAACCTAATTAATAGGGAGGGATATAGTGCAGGTCTTAGAGAATTTCAGTCTGTGCTGGGCACCTTCACACAGTATAGGTATAAAAACTTTAACCTGTACTAGATAGTAGGTTTTTTTATTGATCTTTTTTTATTATTACCAATTTTTATATGTAAGTGATGTTTTTCCTGTTCTGAAATCTGAACCAGTCGTTTAAGGGTTATAGCCGAACTCAGGCATGGAGATATATTCCATTCTGCAAACATAGTATCAAGGTCAGTTTACTTATACACAGACAATTGAGGATTCTGTGTTAACTGTTTTACTCAACCTCCCCTTCTCTGTTATATGCATTAACCTGGATCTGTAAACACATAATGGTTTGAGCTGATTATTTGATTGGAATAATATTGTGTATATTTACGGTGGATGGGTTATAAATGCTTGCATGGATTCTCTTCCACTGTTGTCTCGCTGAATACAAAAAATGAAGCAAATAGAGAAAAAAACACGAAAATGCCTAAACTCACTAGGATGAGTTGCATATTTTGCTAGAATTTTCCTTTTCTTAATTTTTGTTAAATTCTGTTGAAATTCTTAACTTGAGATGCTGTCTACAGCATAGAATTTGACCGTGATGATGAATTATTTGCTACTGCGGGAGTTTCTCGACGAATCAAAGTTTTTGACTTCTCATCAGTAAGATCTCTTCTATTTTACCCTTTTGTTCACTTGTCTGTTTGGCGGATGAAAAAAAAAAAAACACCTTCATCATATGAACTGGGATTTATCTGGTGTATGTTTTGTTTATAGTAGTTGAGACATTTGAAGTAGAAATGTATGGTATGGTAGAAATAGTCACTTGGAGTTGGATAAATATTCAGTAGGGCATGACACATTGAGCGGCAGCAAATTTCTACCACGTGCACTATTTTGGTACATAAACATAAAATGAGGAAGTGAATGATGAGTTCACCTGTTGTGTAGTATTCAATATTCTTTTGTTTCATGACGTTCCCATGTTTGTTGAGAACCTGCTATTGAGGGTAGAAATGAGATCATTATTTCCATCCTAAAATATTAAAGGTAACTGTTTTATAGACTTATTCCACTTGCTACGTTTCTTGAAACCACAGAAGCACCTTGCTGACTTGCGCAATAGCATACGTGCTGATTTTTGAACTATGTGGACTAAATTATAACTGCAATAGCGTTTCCATCTGTTTTATTGCTATTTCTTCACTAATGTTTCATTGTTTTCTAGGTAGTAAATGAACCAGTAGACATGCACTGCCCAGTTGTAGAAATGTCAACACGTTCTAAACTTAGCTGCTTGAGTTGGAACAAGTTTGCTAAGAATCATATAGCTAGCAGTGATTATGAAGGAATAGTTACAGTTTGGGATGTAACAAATAGGCAGGTAAAATGGTAATTATTTTCATTTTTCTTTGTGGAGACTTCTTCATGGTTTGTTTGAGGAATGTGTTTAAATATCTTTTCAGAGTGTGGTGGAATATGAAGAACATGAGAAACGAGCTTGGTGTGTTGATTTTTCTCATACAGAACCCTCAATGCTTGTATCTGGTAGTGATGACTGCAAGGTAAGCTGATACCTATTCATTTTTGAACAATTTCTTATTTTTTGCGATTGTTTAATACAGTCATATTAAGTTTCATAAGTATGACAACGTACATGGTTTAACTTGTTTTTGATAATGGTAAAAAAGAGATTAGAGAAATACTAGTTTAGTTATGTGCTTAGTCTATGTATATACACAAATTAATATGTAATATAAGGTTATAGTCTATAATTACAAGAACATCCTTATGCAAATAACACTTCTCTCAACATGGTGCAGAATATCTCATCTAGGTTAAATTTGTGACAAACATAAAAAGAGATTAGAGAAATATTAGTTATGTTAATTATATGCTTAGTCTATGTATTTATACAAATAACTGGATTAAAATACAGTTGTAGGTATAATTACAACAGTATACCTTAACTCCTAACTCTCCTCTCAAATTGGTGTGTAAATGCCATTTGTACTTAGCTTGTACAATCGAGTGCTTTAAATAAATTAGCTGATTGATTGCTTGAACTAAGAAAAAAGTTATAAATTCTCATGTTAGTAGCTTTCACGAATAAACAATAGTCAATCTTGATATGATTGTTTTGTTCATGGGAGACTGGATTTGATGGTATGTTTTATGATACTTGATTATTAGACTATAGTTTCAGAGATGTCAATTGAACTTCTCCAATTTCTATCAATAAATGTCTCAACCATAATAACTCACATATGGAAAGAGCCATGAGATAATCCTCTGCCTTTGCACTAAATTGCTCAGTAACATTTTGTTTCTTATTCTTCAAAGAGATTAAATTTCGTCCAAGAAATATTCATCTTCATGTGAAATTCCTATCATGGTTATTCTGCCTAATTAGCATTGTAGTATCCTGAAATCCCATTATATGCATGATTTTGGTATAGGATACTTCATATTGAGGCTACCTTGATATAAGAATATGTATGAATGATTGCAACTCAATGGGAAAGTAAACAGAAATTTAACTATTAACTCACAATATTAATTACAAAGGAAATATCCAAACAGTCATAGGTAGTTTAGCTTTTTTCACTCTGTACTTGTTAGCATCAGAGTACAAATTGCCTTTTCAAATAATAATTTTTATTATAAACCATGAGAATCTTAAGAATGGACTGTAAAGCTTCAATGAGCATGTCAGGAGCATATTTTTACCTAAGATTCAAGTATAGTATACTATAAAAAGTACCATAGAGGTCCCAAGTCATTGGTCTAAAATTGAGGATGAAGGAATGTCTTGAGATCTTTTCCTCAAACACATTCATCCCAAATGATCGGTGTCTAAGTAGAGCTGAAAAAGGGATTCTTAAATTTCTAATTGCACAACCAGTGATGACCATGCTTTTGTACATCACCTGTTGTGATAAGAGGCAGTTACCAGCGAAAGATTCCGATCGAGCTTTGGGCTGCGAGCCTCAGGCCTAACTAGGTTTTGGTCCAAGCCTAGTCCCGAATATAAATTTTCATGCAAGGGTCAGGCCAGCCCAGACCAATGCCAAGTCTAACACCAGCAGTGTTCCTATCTGCTTGTCTTCAGCAAGCACAACGATGGAATATGATACTACTAAGAAATATTGTATTTCCCTTTTATTTATAAATAAATGGATTAAGCTTAACTAGTAACATGTAATCATGTATGTTTATAGTCTTTATATTAGGCCTTAAGGCTGAACTCAAACTTTGTCGACATCCTTCTCTTGTCTCTATTTTCACTTTTGCATGGTATCAGAACTTCTATATCTCATGCCATCGACACATGATTTCTGAAACTAAATACTTCCAGTGAGTGATTTAGGAAACTGTTTTAATTCTAAGAGCAAATAATTGTGTTGATCCCTTGCCACAGTTTATAAGCTTTTTCTTGGAAATAGATCATGAATAATGCTAGGGAGTTCATTGAAAATTATTCATTTACATTTCAGCTTGTGTGTTAGTCAAAAAGTGCTCCACTTTCAAATAACTATACATGTGTGCAAAAGCAGGTAAAAGTTTGGTGTACAAACCAGGAAGCAAGTGTTCTAAACATTGACATGAAAGCAAATATTTGCTGCGTCAAGTATAATCCAGGATCAAGCACCTACATTGCGGTGAGCTTCTCTGTTCATATTTTAGTCGAGAACTACAGCATTTTGTCTCTGTTTAATCATACTTTACTATCTGATGTTTGAATAACATTGAGATTGGTCATTCTTTTACCTAGTATTGGTACATATCTGCGGTACGTGGTCTTGTCTGCATGAATGATCCCTGCATAAAAGGCATTCTGTTCATCCACCTTTGTGTTTGTATTTGCTCAAAGTGCATAAAAGTCACCACGACTGCAGCCTCACTCTACCCTGTTTGATTTTGAGGATAATATCTGCTTAAACGAGTCTTGGGACTTTTTGCAGGTTGGTTCGGCTGACCATCACATACACTACTACGATTTAAGAAACATCAGCAGTCCAGTCCATGTATTCAGTGGTCACAGGAAAGCCGTTTCGTATGTCAAATTCCTGTCTAGCAATGAGCTTGCATCAGCATCTACAGACAGTACACTACGGTTGTGGGATGTGAAGGATAATATGCCAGTAAGTTAAAATGTTTAAGGATCAAAGATACATCTGATTTCTTTTCCATTCTGGTAAATCTAGGATCATTTGGTTGACTTTAGTTCTTACTCCTATATATCTGGAGCAAATTGACAGCCACCTTTGTTCTTCCTGAGTGATGCTTACAGGTTCGGACCTTTAGAGGTCACACAAATGAGAAAAACTTTGTGGGTCTCACAGTAAACGCTGAATACATTGCTTGCGGCAGTGAAACAAATGAAGTCTTTGTTTATCATAAGGTTAGCTATATCAAAAATTAAACTTGATATTCTTTCTATTATATTCTTGAAAGGTAGAAACAAATGTTTTGGAATTTCACTTTGCAGGAAATTTGCAGACCCGTTACATGGCATAGATTTGGTTCACCTGAAATGGATGATGCGGATGAGGATGCAGGAACTTATTTTATCAGTGCAGTCTGCTGGAAGAGTGATAGTCCGACAATGCTAACTGCAAATAGTCAGGGTACAATCAAAGTCTTAGTTCTTGCAGCTTGAGTAAATAATAGAGAAAATTGTAATATAAGCTAAGGAAAGTAATCTACTATTATTCGAGGTGCTGAGTCTATTAAAAGGTTGTTAATTGTAGATAACAGTAGAGGTAGAGGTCAAACTTGCAGGTTTAGAGGTTGTAGCTATGTTATATCTTCCTATAACTTGACACAGGAATGTTTCAGATCAAGGTTTTATTTAGATATTGGTTACTGTATACAAGATTCCATTATAAAGAAGGATGAAATTGTTGCCGGACAAGCCTACTTCCTGTGGGTGGATATACCTAGAAGAGTAATCTCACCCTTTGCTTCTTCTTATTATTTGTGAATGAAATTTGTACATAGCAATTCCTGGGTCGGGTGTTCAGTCTTTTCCATTAATTTGCCTTTTGATGATACAGCGTAATGTTGTGTGTTGATATTTGTTGCTGATCCTCATCAGAAAGCGCGAGTCATGTCTATGCCAGTGTTTTACGCATATTTGGAATCTTGAAAATGGCAAACCCCTAATGGAGCGTTAGCACCTAAGCCAAGCCCTGTATTCTCTTTGGTGTAATAGACGTTACAATAAAATAGAAACCTGAAAGTTAGAATTGAATGGTGATCAATCATGCAATGCCAATCCACCACTCCAAGGAAGTTTGAGTACAGAACGACATGCATCTTAATTCTAAGTAACTGTAAAGGAACCTAAAAAAAGCAACTTAATGAGCTGGTTAGTCGAACCATGGACTTATACAATGCAAGCAAACGAAACAAACACATTCCACATTAATACATGATTGTGTATGTTGAGCAAGTTTTATATCTAATAAGACCTTCAATATACCGTAAGTATATAGATTGTATCTGGTAGTATAAAAGGTTATCGCTCCTATGAGAATTATGTCAGGTTAACAATTTAAACATAACCTTGACTAAAGTATTCATAATGTGATTTGAATAAAAATAAATAACAAAAATTGAAATAAATAATAAAACAAAGCAAATAATTCAAATAATAAGTGAACTTGCAATTACATTTAGGTTTGTAATCAAAATTGAATACTTAAAACTTAATCTTTAATTATTTTGTTTCCTTTACTATTGTTGATCCAATTATGTGTTTGATTTTGGATTTCTTAAGGTATTAATTACTCTCTTTCAAGATTTAATCAATTAACCCTAATTGAATTGAAAATTTCTAGATTTGCAACCTTTCAATTTGCAAACTTTCCCTAATATTTTTAATTAAATTGAAGCTATATATTAGATAATTAATTTCTGAAACAAGATCTCTCTTTGAATGATTATTAACTTGACAATTGAGGGTTTATTAAACCACCAACTCTTGTTGTACAATCTAACACTAATTACTTTGGACTTACTCCCTCGATTTGTTGTCAAGTTTAAGCATAAACAATTATCACAAACATCTAATGTGTATTGAAATCATCAATAATTGAAGTCACAAAATAAATCTATAATAAATCCTAATATGAAATTTAGAACTTCATGAACATGTTTAACACCTTAAACTTCAGATTACACATCAATAATAATGAAAGAGCTAAAGGAAAAGAAAAAAGTTCTAATTGCTCCATGATTTGAAAAGTTGGAAATCCTGGATGTTCTTCTTGATCTCCCATGTTTGATTCACTCTTTGGTTTTAGGTTACTACTGTTTTTTGTGAGTTTCACCTTCTTAAATATTGTGTTAGGGTTTTGGGGGTGTGATCGGTTTCAAAAATGCCCCAACCCTAGTATAGATGAAAAACCTCGCGCCTTAAACCTATCTTTCATGATTGTGACATAGGAGCATGATCTCACAATCGTGCTCCTGGGTTTATCCTTTTTGTCACGATCATGCCTCATGTCACCCTATGCACGCCTATCACAATCGTGCTCCTTATGCACGATCACGACACCCTTCATTTAACTTCCATCTTCCTTGATCTTCAATTATCTGATTTCCAACACTCACAAACACATCAAACTCCTCATGAAACATAAAATTAAGATTGATATCACGCTCTAAACCACACAAGCACTTAGAATACAAACAAACACTCACAATAACATAACCTAAGCCTATTCATACAATAATCATCTAATAAACACCTAAAAATATACTAAAACACCTAGGAAAACATAATATGAACTATACGTATCAACATCCCCACACTTAAAATTTTACTTGTCCTTGATGTGTGCTTAATTGTTTATACAATCACTCCTTAACAATTAATGATTGTTGTTTTGAAATTCTTAAGATGCTCATTTTAGTCCACATTTGGTATTAGGTATAATTTGGAGGTTCAAGTGCCAAAATTAGTTAAAAGCACATTCCTTGAGATGCTTATCTTGATTTTTAAACTCATTTGTCTTTGCGAAAGAAGAAGGACATGAATTAGAATGAAGATGGGGGGAAAATGCAAGAAATGAAGAATTCACAATGTAGTGGAAGATGCACGATTGTGCATTTAAATATGCATTATTTTGGTGATGCACAGTTGGGTGCACACCCAGACCCTAAATTTTTGCATAAATAGACATTTGAGTGGCCAAATGAAGGATGAATCTTTTTTGAATGAAAAGGAAGGGCAGAGTATGCACTCTTTAGAGACCCATGGAGGGTTAGGCTTCCTTTTTCTGGTTTCGAGGTGAAATCGAAGTCAAGGAACACTTTTAGGCATTTCTTCATTGTGTATAGTTGTTCTTTCTCTCTATATGGATTGTTTATGTTATTCTATGCTTATTAATTTGGGTATTCATGTATGAATGATCTTTATTATCGTTCTTGCTAGATTGTTTATGTATGTGAACCCATTGCTAGAATCTCGAATACAGTACGTAATTGTTATGTTTTGGATTCATTTGTGTCAACTAATGATGTTGAATCATTAATGATAAAGTAACCTTGATTAAATAACATGACCTTGTATGGTTGTTGCCTTAATTAATCAGTTTTTCTAACCTGTAATGCGACTGTCTTATTAAATATGGAGAGCTTGTTTTAGGTTGTTGGATAACTGGGTTTAGTTAAATAGCTTTTCTTAACTAAATACAACCTAACGAAAAATTAGGGTTAACATATCTTATCATTAATTAACGATTAATAGTTCCTAATAGTATTATGAGAATAACAAGAAAATGGAGTATGTTTATTCGTGTGTAGACTAAGATTGAACCGATAACCGAATTCCAAATCCATTCATCAATTTTATCACTTTTTGACTGTTTGCTTTAATTTGCTTTCATTAGTTTAATTTAACTTTATTTTCTTATTTGAAACCAAACAAAACCCCCTTCCACAGATAACCTAAACACTAATTTCTTTCATTGCAAAAGTTATATAAACACTCCCTGTGGATATGATCCTTACTCATTTCGTATGCAGATTTATGATTTATTTTGTGGTGCATTCAATGCGCATTAAGAATTTTGGCACCATTGTCAGGGAGTGTGGTGCATTAGTTTTTGTTCTTGATTTTAATTGGTTTTTGTATATATTTATTTATAATTAATATTTTACATTTATTTCTTGATCTTTTCACATTTATTTATGTTTATCTATAAAAAGGACATAGTTAAGGGAGCATGTTAGTGTTGGATATTGTCAATGCTATTGTTGGAAAATTTTCCCATAACCTATATTCCAAATCCTATAACTAAGTTTGGAGTGATTATACGAACTTTAGTTATAAAGAGGATAGCCAGTAAAACTACTTTCTAGATAGGCTGCAGGATGCACAACAATTTCCACATAGACCAGAAGCCTCTTATTCCAACTCAGGTACATCTTTGGAAGACCTAGTTTCAACAAGATGTGATAGAATATAAAAAGTCTAGATTTCAGAACTTGGTATGTCATGTGGGTCGGATAACAAAAGTTATCAACTGCCTAAAATCATAAAGCGGAGAGACGCAACCATCTCAACCCAAAGTGAATCTAAGGGACGCTTGCACAACAAACTTACAGAGTGGAAAAGAGCTTGAGAATTTTGAGAGGGCTACTCAAGGGATTGCTTATGAAGAAGAAGTTAATAAGGAGCTTGACGGAGAAAAGGATATATCATTTAGCTCGAAGGTAAGTACTGATTACCTAATTGTTATTGAGACTAACCCTTCACCTTTACCTAGCAGGTTAGAGAAATTGAACAAGGAAGAAAAGGGTAAAGAGATATTCGAGAGATTCCAAGAGTGCAGGGACTCAGTAGATATTAAGATTCTGAAGATAGGGAAGATGTTGAATGTGAGTAGTGTTCAACTTTGGCCCTATCCTGAAGAACCTTAAGTGGGAAAAATGGAAGTTGTGACATCTAAAGATCATAATTTTGTCACGTGATGAGGAAAACAAGGAGTCGAGATAGTGATAATAAATAAAGGCAAGGGAAGTTTCTTTCTTTTCCTTTACATTTTTTCATTTTTTAGGATATGCATGTTTGTTTTTAAGTTTGTTTGTTTGTTACGTATTTTTAAGTTTTCAAACAAAAAGAGAGAGAATCAATCAATCAAACAATTATTTTCTCTTTTTCTGTTACTTCTAGGACTATATAATCATAACTAGAGAATGAATTAACTACAAAAATTTATGACAACTTGAACCTGTTCCTTTACTCTTGTGATTGGTCAATATACATTGTCTTTAGAAGAGCAGTGATTAGTGGTAGAAGCAAGACAATGAGAATTTGAGCCTTTATAGACTAGCACATCCATATCACTCTCATTGTCGTTTGATCATGTGTGACCTTCATGACATGTACATCCTAAATTTGCTTTGAATTTCTATTTGAGATCACATTTTTATCACTTGCATTAACATGAAAATGATATAGGCACTCTTTGTTTTATGAGCTTCATTATCTAAATAACCTACCTATTGATATAATTTTTCCTTTTGTTAAGTTCCCATGAGCTTTATTAACCTTTCTTTTTGTGTTAACTATGTTACATGCTTTTAACCTAACTAACTGTCCTAACCAAGCCTTAAAGCTAGTGGAGCTATTAGCTCCCAAATTTTTTTTCTTGATGAGTAAGTATGATTTACATCAATTATAAGATCTTTATGGAAGTTTGTGGAGTTAATTATTATGTTGATGTTAGAAAGATTATATGATATGGGTTGAGTGAGTTAAAGTGTTAAGGTTATAAGAATGTTCAAGGGTGCTTTGGGAAGACATTTAAGGTTAAAAGAACCTAAGCTTATAAGGAAGGGAAAATTGGACAGTTCTCAAACATTAATGGAAAAATTGAAATAAGAAGTGTTGGCTTGCTTTTAAGAGAAGGAGAAAATGTGAATTGGGGATTTGAGAAGAAGCTAGACGCGTGGATGAGAAAAGAGAGAAGAGAGAGAAGCAAGAAAAAAAGAAAGAGAGAAAGAAGAGAAAACAAGCTAGGGTTTCAAATTTCTGAGCTTTCAAGAGAGAGATTTGAGGTGGTCCAGGAAGAGAAAAACGTAGAGGAAGAGAAGAGCTTCCATTTGAGCTAAAGATTTCTTCATTTGGTGAAGAATCAAGGGATCAAGAGAGGTAAGAGGAACAAGGGAAGAGGCATTTTTAAGCAAGTCTATAAGAAAGGAAATCAAGGTGGGTACATGTTTATAATAGAGTAAATAAGCCACTACTATTTTTTCTTTAAATCAAAGATGTTTATTGATTTTAATTGCATCACAATTGCTGTATTCATTGTTCTTGAATGATTTGTGAAATCTACTATATGTTACTACATGAATTGTGTTGATGTTTGATAAAAAGACTTCACAAATGATTTCTGAAAAGAGACATGTTTATGGAATCAGTTTTCAAGAATGGTTTTCAAGATATATATTAAGTATATGAAAAATAAGCTTTAAAAAAAGTGCCATTTTGGGCAACAAGTTTACAAGTCATGAATTATGTATTATATGGGTTTATGGTGGTCCCCTAAGTTCCACCACGTGCAAATTGACCAAGTTAAAGGCTTCACCTGCCTACTCGCTAGTAGCTTGGAGCTCCTTTATGGACTTCCCGAAGTTCACGGCTATACAAGACCCTTATGGGAATTGTGTAGTATGTTCTATTTTTTGACCCACCTAAACCATTCTGATGTGCTTATATGCTCATGTTATGTTAGCAAGTTTGATACATTCACATTTTGTGACTTGTGGATTTTGGCTGAAAGTTTAAGAACATGTGTTTTATAAACTTAATGAAAATTTTCTATGACAAGCAAAATGGTTTCAAAGGTTTTGCTTATTTTTTTGTTATAAACTGTTACCCACGAGCTTTCAAGCTTACCCCCTTTTTACCCCATCTTCAGGTGATAGCTGAAAGATCAAGTGATCAAGAGCCTAAGGGAAATTTTCTAAATTTGCTCAATTTGTATTTTGAGTTGATTTTGGGAAATCACAATGTTATAGTTCCATACCAAGTTTATTTGTTTA
>JANSVA010000009.1:6420050-6434097 GCA_025504915.1 Erythroxylum reticulatum | reverse complement strand
ATACACACGTATGCCTAAGTGAGATTCATGGGAAGGCAAGATAGGAATTATGATTGATCAACTATAGTTGGATCTGATGAGACAAATAAGTTGAGATTTGAGAGTTTAACAATGTCAAATGGCTAGCTGAATGGTTGCGTTTAGGACATTCCAAGGTTGCACCGTGTAAAATTTCAACCCTTCTATAGGGTAAAATTTGTATTATGAGTTAAAGGGAAATTCTGGATTGATCTAGGCTAAATTAGACCAAATTGTCTATAGAAAGTTGTAGGTCTTTCTTTTAGCTTTCCAACGGTATATAGCATGAAAATTTTAGACCTTTGGATCCAGAGTTATGGTCCTTAGAAAGGGAAATGCTTAGGAGGATAACGATGTATCGTTTGTGATGATGTCATTACGTCTGTAGTGATACATCATCTGTGAAGATGTATCGTCTATAAAGATGCATCGTTTATAATGATCTCACATTGTCTGTGATGACTTCATATCGTCTATAGAGTTGTATTGTCTGTAAAGATGCTTCGTCTTAAGAGCTGCATCGTCTTAAGTTAACTTTGTTTTGTCTTAAGTTGACTCCGCTTCGTCTTAAGAGTTACATTGTCTTAAGTTGACTTTGCTTCATCTTAAGTTGACTCCACTTCGTCTTAAGAGTTGCATCATTTTAAGTTGACTTTGCTTCATCTTAAGTTGACTCCTCTTCATCTTAAGAGTTGCATCGTCTTAAGTTGACTTTGCTTCGTCATAAGTTGACTCTGCAAGGTATTTATGAAAGTTGAAGTCTTGAAGTCCTCTTTCGAACCCTCTTAGAATGATCTTGATATGAAAACCCTAGAGCAAGTTATGCCTTTTGTCCCAAGATAGGTGCAATATGATTGAGGTCAAAACTCTATTTGATTCTTTCAGCCATAATTTCGTTATCTGACCTCCAAATGAGATGAACATCGTGTCTAAATAAAATAGAGGCATAGAACTATCAAATGATCTAAAGGAATAGAATTTTAACCCAGCCTCTAAGATGTTCAATATCTGGATGGAAGTTGAGCATAGAATGTTTGCTTCAGTATAAGAAATATTTGGAAAATAGGACCCGATACTACGATATTAGATAATGAAGATTAACCGAGGATGACCAATGAGGGTTAAATGGGAATAACCATGCATGGTATCAAAGCAAGAAGAGGATTCGATGATGGTTAAGGAAACTTCATTGGAATAAGTTCAGTGATTATGATTTTGCAAGAGTTGGGTTCCAGAAACGGTGTCCAACATTTATATTATCTGGGCAAGAGTTGGGATTCAAAAACGGGACCCAACAGGAGCATTTGTTGATTGTTGATGATTATGGATGCACAGAGTATAAGTGTGGGGGTGTGTATATATGTGGGTTGGTTATAATTATTAGAATTTCATTGTATCTCTTATTAATGAATTCTAAATGTTAATGTAGCTTTTTTCAATTTTAATTGAAAAAAGAGAAAAAAAGAAGATAAAGAAATAAAGAAGAAAGAAAAAAAGTGTTTAAATAAAACTATCAAGGAAGAAATGCATTTGTTTTGCAAAGTTATTTATGATTAGTCTTTCCTCCTAAAGTTGCACAGAAAGGGTTATTTGATTACAATGTGAATGAGGGAGGTGTAGTTTTCAAGGGTCACTCCTTATGGTTACAAAATCTTATTTATGATCAGCTTTTGTGAGTGATTTATACTTCATGTGGCTTATGGTGTGAAGGCTTGAATTTGAGTTATGAAACATAGTTTTTGCACTCATCATAACTAATGTACATAATTTTGAGTGAATGTTGGTTTTTGCTTTTGATGTTATATTGAGTGTTTTTCTTCTCCACTAGCTTTGACTGCTTTTATGCTACATTACTGATATATGAGTAATTTTTGACGTATTTAATTCATTACACTTAGTGATATGTTTTACAGTACATAAGACACTCAATTTAGTTCATATATGGTTTTAGGTATGATTCGAAAGCAATATATTTGAGTTGTTTTCTAAAGATTCACACTCACTTATCTTTATGGAGCAAGAAGAAGAAGATTAAAAGCATGACAAGATAAGAAAATGCTAAGAAAGATGAGATATATATTGAAGACATCAAAAGAAGGAGTGTAGAATATGGCTCACGAACATGCATGAAAGTGTTATACATACCTTGTATAGGCCTAGAACATGGCCATGCGTGGAAGTGTCATACACAGCTGTGAGTCAACTACTCACCCCCGTAAGTTTTTAACAGCTTACTCGAACCCTTACATTTTTAATATAAAAGCATCGTTTGATGGCAAAAAAGGCATGCTTTCATTTAGGGTTCCCAATTTTGAGTGCTGAGTTCTCAGTTTTAAAGAGAAGAAGGTGCAAAGCTCCATTCCTTTGGAGACCTATAGAGGGCTAGCTTCCTGATGCCGATTCGGAAGTGACATCAATGCCAAAAAACCCAGTTAAACATTTCTCCCATTATTTATTGTTCTTTCTTTTAGGGATTGATTATGATATCCTACGTTTAATGTTTGGGTGTTGTGTAAGAATGATTGCATGCTCTATTTGATTGTTTTTATGTAAAAACCCAATTCTAAAATCTTCAATATAATCCGTAATTGTTATGATGAAATTCAATTGTGGCAACTAATGGTTTTGAATCCTTAATGATAATATAAACTAGGTTAAATGACCCAAGATTGTGTGGTTGTTGCCTTGATTAATCTGTTTTCCTAATTCATAATGCGACTGTCCAATTAAACCTAGAGAGCTTGTTCTAAGTTATTTGATAACTAGGATTAATTAACAAGCTCTTCTCTTTAATTAAACAAGACCTAAAAAGAAACTAGGGTTAACAAAGCTTATTGTTAACTTATGATTAATAGTTGCCAGGAGAGGTATAAGAACAATAATTCAATGAAATATATTCAATCGTGTGTAGGCCGACATTGAACAAATGACTGGGTCCCTAACGAATTCATCACTTTCATCATTTTTAGGTTGTTTGATTTAATTTCATTAGTTTAGTTTCATTTTATTTTCTTATTTGAAAACAACCAAACCCCCAACCTAAACACCAATTCTTTTCATAAAAAAATGCTAATTGAATACTCTTTGTTGTATCGATCTAGACTCACTGCTGCTATAGTTGTAGGTTTAGTTATTTTGAGTAGTGTTACAATTTGCTACATCAATTTTGGCTCCATTACATGGGAGTGTAATGCTTTAGTTTTTGTTCTTGAGTTTAATTTGTGTTTTGTACATATTTTTTTCTAATTAGTTTTTGCATTTATTTCTTAATCCTTTAACGTTTTGTTTAGTGTTGTGTGAAATCCTTTTAAAAAAATTAAAAATACATTAAGGAAAATAATTTTTTCTATAACACATATTCTCAATCCTATAACCATGTTTGGAATGATCATACTAACTTTAGTTATGTATGGACTAACCAGTAGAATTACTTCCACGATAGTTTGTAAGATGCACAACAATTCCCGTATGGACTAAAAGCTTCTTATTACAACTTAGGTCCATCTTTAGAAGAACTAGTTAATGTTGTCGCTGCTAACACTTTGCAATTTTAGTAAGAGGAAAGACAATTTTGGTCTAGTTTCCAAGATTTGGAGTGGCAACAAAACTCAGGTACATTTCTAGAAGAATCAGTTAATGTTTTTATTGCTAATACTTTGCAATTATAACAATTCTAGGAGGATATGATACAATTCCATCAAAATACATCATCTAGACTCCAAAACTTGGCAAGCCAGGTGGGTCAGTTGGCAAAAGCTATCAACCACCTAGCATCATAAAGCGAAGAGGCACAACTATCTCAACCTGAGGTGTACCCAAGGGACATTAGTGTAGAGGCCTTATAGAGTGAAGAGGAGGTTGAGAATTTTGACAATACTACTTAAGGAATTGCTTGTGTCGAAAAAATGGAGAAGGAGCTCGAAGTAGAAAAGGAAATATCATTTAGTTCATAGATAAATGTTATGCCCCTTATTATTTTTAATATTATTCTTTCACCTTTACATAGCAGATTTGAGGAATTAAATGAGGAAAAAGGTGAAGAGACATTCGAGATATTCCATAAGTGTTGGGACTCAGTAGAGATTGGAAATATGAAGATAGGGAAGATGTTAGAGGTAGAAAATCATCAACTTAGGTCCTATCCTGAAGAACCCCAAGTGGAGGAAGTGCATGTGACATCTAAAAATCATAATATTGTCATGTGAGGAAAGTATGGAGTCAAGCTAGCAACACTAAACAATTTGGGAGGTAATCCAAAGGAAGTTAATTTCTTTTCCTTTACATTTTCACATTTCCTTTTTATATGTATGTGTACTTCTAAGTTTGTTTATTTTTATGTGCTTTTAATTTTTCAATAAAAGAGAGAGAACCAAACAAAGACATAAATATTTTCTCCTTTTCTATTGCTTCGAGGATTATATAGTCATTATTATAGTGTGAATTGATTAGAAGAATCCAGGAAAATCTCAACATATACTTATACTCTTGCGATTGGACAATGTTTATTATCTTTAGAAGAGTAGTGACTAGTGGTAGACACAAGCTAGTGAGATTTTAAGTTTGTATAGACTGACACATTCATATCAGTCATGTGTGATCTTTGTGACATGTACATCCTGACTTTGTTTTTATTTTCTATTCAATACCACATTTTTATCACAAGCCACTGCAAGAAAATTAGTAATTAACGATGAAAAATTACTAGCAAAAACTAAATTGTAGCAAATTACTGATGGAAAATCATATTTTGATGGTAAAATTTTCGGGAAAATTTTCATTTTGCAAAGGAAAAAACATCTTTTAGTAAATATGGAGGAAAATTATCTCGGCAAATTTTCTGACAGAATATAGCGACGGTAGAAGGCGGGAATGCTTGACCGAACAAGTAAGTTTTGGGTTTACTAACAGAATATTTGTCTCAGTAAATTTTAGAGGTAAACTTTATCATTTGCTTCAACCTCAACGTTTTTAATAAAGCAAAAATGACGTCATTTGGTTTAACACCAAACAATGAAAAATATTCTTAGACTTCAACATTTTTAATAAAAATAAAATGTCTTCCTTTGGTTTAACACCAAATGACGTTGTTTTCGTTTAACCTAAAACTATCGTAGCCCTGTTTCCCCTTCCTTTGTCTTCGTTCTCATTCTCGTTCTTGAATTTTTCTATTTTTCTCTCTTCTATCATTATCGTCCTCGTCGTCTTACCGTCCTCGTCGTCCTACTGTGCTTCATCGTCGTGCCACAATTTTTGGTGTCCCAGCGTCTTTATCGTTGTCACTATCGAAGCCCCCTCCTCTGTCTCTCGTGCCACCATGCGTCCTTGCCATCCTCGTCGCATATACTTTAGGTACTGTTACTGAATCTTAATGTTATAACCATAAATTTTTCCTGGACTCTTGGCTCACCTTCTTTGATTTTGTAAGTGCATTATCTGTTTACTGTTTTCCCCCTTTAACCTTGATAATACTTTTATGGTAGCATCTTGTAAGTGCCTAAATTGTTATTGACCATATTGACCTTTGAAAATTTTAGTCATCATATAATATTTTCACAAATACGTTAAGAACTTGTAAGAACTAGTGCTTATAGTTCTTGGTGACTTGATGATGATTTATTGAGGTCAATAGTATGGGAGTTGAGAGCAAATGAGCTTATGAAATTACTTGAAATTTTAGCCAAATTAAAGATTTTGTCTTGCTTCGTTTTATGGGTTTGGAGAACTTTTTACCCTTACTTACCATAATCATTTAGGTGCTTGGGATCCAAATAGTGATAAGTTATGAGAGTAGAAAAATGGAATTTTCAATTGAAAAAACCTTCAATTTCTCCTCCTAATAAACTATATATTTTGCATGATGAGATTAGTTTAACAAAGGAACAACTGGATAGATATATAGTTATTTATTGTGTGATGTGTTTTGCAATTTAAGAAAGTATTAATAGGCTAGCATCATCCTTATAGTGTTAGGAGAGAGTCATTACAACTCATAGAGTAGCAATATTAAGTTAAAAAAGTTATGGATTTGAATACGACTCTCTTATCTGTTGCATTGTACATGACTCAGAGTAATTAAGCTCTGGTAAGAAATTAAACAATGTTTAAACAACAATCACGTGTTAATACGTGAGTTGTTTTTAAGGAATACATTTAATTAAGAAGCATGTCAATTTCATAGGTTAAGAATTTAAATAAACATCAATTATATTATCGTTTTGTGGCTTTCTAGACATGAAAAGGAAGATAAACAATAAACAATAAACAAAGGTCAAACCCACACCAATTGCATGCCTATTTTGTGGTAGTTTAGACATTGAAAGATAGATAGGAAACCATTAAAGATCAAACCTTAATGATACAAGTTATAAATGAATCTTTTTGAACTCCAATGTATAAATTTTATTGTAAACCATTATGTTTAACCTAATGTAGGATAAATCCCTGTATTTCAATTTTGAAATGTAAAAACCTTTATTTTATTAATTTTTGAACTAAAGCCCAAGCAATTTAATCTTCTATCAGAATCATTTGTGTTGAGCGCTAATGTACAAAAAGTTAAAATTGTCCCTTAACGATTCATAAAAAGTTTAAGATTACTCTTATTGTTATCTCTATGAGGATGATGATAGCATAAATATTTTGTGAGATGCTTATTGATATGAAACTTATTAGCAGAAGTAGTGAGATTTGATATTAATATAATATGATAAATGACTCTTCTATTGCCACAAGTTTGACTTAAGAAAAACAATCATAAAACATAAAGAATTATATGAATATCACGCTCATTAAAAAGAAAGAATCATAGTTATAAGAGCCTATAGTTGATTACTGCTAGCAAACTAGATAACATTATTAATTATTAAAGAATATAAAATAAAATATTTTCTAAAGGAAAGGATGAAGAAAGCCCTCTCTAGCATTTGTATATCGTTGTCACATTATGGTTCACTATGGAATAATATTCGTGTATCTTTGTGACATGATCGTCATAGCTTATTCCATGGATATTATACTCGCAAGAGGTCATTATTTCATCATGTTGGTGATTCTGGCCTGGGTCTAGGTTGTGATGATTAGTTATAGGTACAAACACACTCTTTAATTGAGGTTCAAGCTTAAGAACTACTATTCCTTTTAGACCGATGGTTAAGTAGATAACTAGAGTCTATAGCATTCATGAGAGAAGGTATTATAAATTATTTTGATGATGATGATGATGAGTAATAAGAGCAATGTTAATCATGGTTGGTTGCTGTAGTTTGAAGTTAGACAAGCTAGGTTGTTGTTTTTTTTTGCTTTCGCATATGCATTAAAAATAAACATGGTTAACGGTTTCACATTTTTCCAATTTTTCTTTAGAGTTTTAGTTCTACCTTACCTTCTTACCTTCACCATTTCTAGGTTGATAAGGAAAATTTTTGTCTCATTTAATGCTTATATGTTTCTCCCTATCCTATGACTGATGGGAATTAAGACATACATTTTTTCATGTTAAGGTGAAAGTCAAGATATTATCTAATTAGGAACTTGTTATAAACATATGTTATATAAGAATATCTAAGAATATTATATTCAATAAATTAGTTATTGAATCAATAATATATTGTTATATATTGAATAGAAATTGGTATATTTTTGGAATATTCAATAAAATATAAATTTCAAGTTAAAATATGCCCCCAAAGAGAAAACAGGATATGATGTGACCAAAGTTTAGATAATGATTTGGAGCCACCTACTTTCTAGGTGAAACATCACATTCTATAGCTGCAACAAAATCATATATTGTGCCTCTAGCTACTACACACGCAGATGAGGCATCACCTCTCATACTTGTTGCTACACTATCCACCACCCCTATATTGAAAGAGATATCAAAGGTAAATATTGTGGATGAAGAAGGAGACCTCTAGCCTGGAGCTTAGGGAGTTGATGGAATAACTTACATCATAATTGTCAACAATCTGTAAGTGAAAATACATGAAACACCATATGTTTATAATTAAGTTATAGGTTTAAATTTAAAAATGATATAAAATTGTTTTTATGTTAGGATGATTCCATCTGGACCGTGCTTAAGAAACATGACATCCAAGTTCAAGGAGAAGATTGATCTTGAGGGTTATATATGGAAGAATATATCTCAAGACACAAATGATTTTTATTATTAGGAGTTTGAGGTACATAAAATATATTTTTTGTAATCAATTTTGATAAATTATGTTGGATCCCATTTTCGGAACCCATCTCTTTGTCTGATACCATATATGTTATGCACCGTTTCTGGAACCCAACTCTTACGAAATCGTAAACACTGAACTATTTCCAATGAGGTTTCCATAACCATCATCAAATCCTCTTCTTATTTTGATACCATAACTATATTGGACCCCGATTTCAGAGCCCACATTCCTTATCATAAGTTGTGTGCTTGTGCTTGTTACTATCAAAGGTTATTCCCATTTAACCCTCCTTAGTCATCCTCGGTTCATCCTCCTTTCTTAATATCGTAGTATCAGGCCCTATCTTTCAAATCTTTTTAACACTAAAGCAAATATTCTATACTCAACATTCATCTAGATATTGAGCATCTTAGAGGCTAGGTTAAAGTTTTATTCCTTCAAATCATTTGACAGCTCTATGTCTCTATTCTATTTAGACATGAGGTTCATCTCATTTGGAGGTCGGATAATGAAGTTATGGCTGAAAGAATCAAATAGGATTTTGAACTCAATCATATTGAACTTATCTCGGGCCAATTAGTATAACTCTCTCTACAGGTGTTGAAATAAAGTTTTCTTTGAATTATCAGAAACAGGACTTCAAGATCTACAACTTTGATGAAGATCTTAAAGATAAGTTCAATCATCTAAAGGGTAAAAAATGGAGTAGCAGATAGCATCAAATGTATAGTGTATAGAAAAAGAAGTTCAGAAAGGAGAGGAAACAAGAAGCAGAGGAAGCAAAAAGCAGACAAAACAGAAAGAAGACGAAATAAAAGGACAAACAAAACATAAAGCATACGAAGCAGAAAGACAGACAAAATAGAAAGTAGATGAATTAGAAAGCAGACAAAACAAAAAGCAGATGAAGCAAAACGGTAGACGAAATAGAAAGCAGATGAAGCAGAAAGCAGACAAATAAAAAAGAAGACGAAACAAGGCAGACAAAGCAAAAGCAGACGAAGTGAAAGGTAGATGAAGCAAAAAAGGCAGATGAAATAAGGAAAAAATGAACTAAAAGACAGATGAAGCAAAAGTCTTGAGATGAAGCAGGGTCAATTTAAGACGAAGCAAGGTCATAAGATGATGCGGGGTCAACTTAAGACGAAACAAAGTCTTAAGACAAAGTGTCTTTACAGACGATACAACTCTATAGATGATATGATGTCATCACAGATGAATTGGTGTCATCATAGATGATACATCTTTATAGACGATACATCTTTATAGATGATGCATCTTTACAGAAGATACATTCCTACAGACGTAATGACGTCATCACAGATGATACGTCTTTATAGACGATACATCTTTAAATCTTAAGCACTTCCCTTTCTAAGGACCATAACTTTTGATCCAGAGGTCCAAAAATTCCATACTATATACTGTTGGAAAGCTAAAAGAAAGACCTACAACTTTCTAGAAGACAATTTAGCCTAGTTCACCATAAATCAATCCAATTTTTCCTTTGAATTCATAACAAAAATTTTTACCCTATGGAAGGCTTGTAATTTTTTCACTTCGCAAACTTGGAATGTCCTGAGCTTAACCACTCAGCTACCAAATTGACTTCATTAAACTCTCAAATCTTGACTTACTTGTCTCTTCATATATAACTACATCTGATCAATCATAATTTATGTTTTGCCTTCCCATGAATCTCACTTAGGCGTACGTGTGTATATGTACATATATATATACACATCCATAATTTATGCTCGAAACTATCTGTTCAAGCTGATAATCATCCATACACAATTCATATTTCCTTAACCTCAAAAGAATACGATTTTTACAAATCTTTGATGACATTCTAAGCCACATTACAACATCAGCTCAGAGTCTCAAATTACAACAATTCTTAAACAAATAAACTTGGCATGCAACTATAACATTGTGCATTTTCAAAACCAACTTAAACTACAAATTAAGAAAATTTGGAGAAATTCCCTTAGGCTCTTGATCACTTGATCTCTTAGCTGTCATTTGGAGATGGGGTTAAAAACGGGGTGAGCTTGAAAGCACTTGGGTAACAGTTTATAATAAAAATAGAAGCAAAACTTTTGAAACCATTTTTCTTATCATGGAAAACTTTTATTGAGTTTATAGAAAACGAGTTTCTTAGGCTTTCAGCCAAAATCCAAAGTTCCAAAACATGAATGCATCAAACTTGTTAACATGACATAAGCACATAAGCACAACATAATGGCTTCAGTGGATCCAGAAACAGAACGTACTATATAATTCCCATAAGTATCTTGTGTAGCCGTAAACTTAGGGGAGTCCCTAGTAGAGCTCTATGCCACTAGCGAGTACACGGGAGAAGCCTTTAACTTGGTCAACGTGCAGGTGACTAAACTTAGGAGACCACCACAAACCTCTTAACACATAATTCATGGCTTGTAAACTTGTTGCCCAAAATGACACTTCTTAAGAACTTGCTTGTCTTATACTTGAAATATTTTTTGAAAAACATTCTTGAAAACATGTTTCCATGATGTATCTTTTTAAAATCATTTGCAAAGTCTTCTTATAAATCATCAACACAAATCATGTAGCAATCACATATAGCAATGTCACAAATCATTCAAAAGCAATAGATGCAACACTTACGATGCAATTTAAATCAGTAAAATTTTTTGATTCAAAGAAAACAACAGTAGCTTATTTACTTTATTATAAACATGTACCCACCTTGATTTTGTTGCTTAGAGACTTGCTCAAACTGCCTCTTCTCTTTGTAAACAACTTGAGGTATCTAAGATTCTTTCCTGCTGTATCTTTAATGTGCACTCCGTGAGATGATCTAATTGAAATAGGTCTCGTTGATCCTTGGCTCAAATGGAAGGTCTTCTCTTCCTCGACCTTTTTCCCTTCTTGAACAACCTCAAAATCTCTCTTTAAAGATAAGGAAATTGAAACCCTAGCTTGTTTTCTCTTCTTTTTCTCTTTCATTCTTTTTCGTACTTCTCTCCCTTCTCTTTTTTTTTTCATCCACGAATTAGCTTCTTCGTTCTCCCATGCATAACAATCTTCTCCCCTTTTATACCCTTAACAATTTGCATAATGTCCAATTTGCCCTTCCTTACATGTCTTATGTTTTTTATCCTTAATTGTCTTGCCAAAATTACCCTTGAACATTCTTATAACCTTGACACTTTAATTCAATCATCCCATATCATATAAGCTTTCTAACATCAACATAAGAATTAACTCCATAAACTTTTCTAAGGATCTTATAACTGATGTAACTCATATTAATTCTTCAAGAAAAAAATATTTTGGGGCCAACATTTCTCCCCCTCTTAAAAGAATTTCGTCCTCGAAATTCATACCTGAATCAAATAATTTCTTTCAAATGACCCTAATTAACGGATTCAATCAATCCCTCCATGACTTGTTCAGATATCACACGATCCTATTTATTTCCTCTATATACTTCGGACTACTCCCTATTTCCCACTTCCTATGTCAATAACACCCATGTCATATCTTATCACTATCTTTAATACACTCACATATATCACATTGCGAGTTTAAGACATCTATCGTCAGTAGTACTTCTCATAACTATTTCATACGGACTTATTCGTGTCGGGCTGAACTAACCCTTCGTTTTAGCCTGAGCACACCTTGGCACGGTGATACTCTCAGAGGTAGTTTATCTTTCGCTTGACCATTCATATAAGTGTAGTGTCAGTATACTTAACTTTTATGCATATTCTTACTATAGTTCATGACTTTGACGTTGATCCTTCTAACTTATTCATCAAGTCAGATTTGTATCTCTCGAACATGCTTACACAGAATATAACGTGAACCCATATACTCCTTATATTAGCAATCCGTGTCTCCTTAAATTCAGGAATCCCCTCACATGATCCTTTACAGCAAACAAAATACATACTTTTTCAATAACATAATCTACCTCTTTTGCTTGAGTCTCTGTTAAGGATAGGACTCCCCCACTCACTTTCGAATCATTACATATTCATTTCTGATCAATTCTTTCATTGATCATCCTTTAACATAAATTATCTGATTTGCCTAATCTAACTCAGAAAAATTCCTCTACGAAAGAGGGTTTCTTGCTACTATCATCAATACTAGTCATGCAATCTTTATTAACCCCTTGCTATCATCATCACATTATTAGTTATTTTTAATACCTCGGGAAAACCAATTTCTATTGTTCTCACAAGGTTAAAGTGTTCTAATCACCAAAACTCAATGGAGTCATGAACGTACTTATTGTCACATATGCTTGGGTGGCATCATCAAATTCATCCCATTTTGTCCTCATATTTATCTCCATCAATTCACAAATTCATATCTTACATGATTGATACTTTGATTTCTATTTATCTTAGACGATATTCTTCTCTTGTTCTTCAAATTTATTTCTCATTATAACATCATCAACAAAACTCAATCTATCCCCACTTGATCATTATAAACACTTTCATGCATTACTCTAGTTCCACTTAGACTTTAAACTATGGGAACTAACTTTAAACTATGGGAACTATGACTAACAAATATCCAATATGTCATAGGTTTCTTCCTACATAATCTCCACACATATATTACATATGTGCTTAATACTCTCACTTGTGTATGATGATGGGATCATCAAATAGGTACTTATAATAACAATTCAACTTAACCTTTTGAACTTGTATATATATCACTATCATTCATCTCATCTTCCAATTATCCTTCATATTACATCTTACATATGTATATTCGCCATTGATTCAAACTTATAGATGTATATTCATAAAAAAAAATGATCTCAATTCCTCTAACACATTCTTATGGAGGATCTTGTCATATTCATCAAACTATCACTTAGGTTCCAATTTTCATCTTTTGAAGATCATAGCAATTTATGTTTTCCTTACATTCTATCAGATCATCATTCTCTTATTACCATTTCCATCAGGTCAAACTCTTAACAATTTATTTTTCATGCGTGTACCTTATACATATGCATCTTGACTAAGGGTCAGTTGCTACTGTATGCTAAATCACGTCAAAACACATGTAACCTGACTTATATTTCCAAAGGTGCCCATTTAAGATCCTAATTCTAATGCTCTGATACCATATCTGTTAGATCCCATTTTCGAAACCTATCTCTTTCTCTGATACCATATATGTTGGGCACCGTTTCCGGAACCTAACTCTTGCAAAATCATAAACATTGAACTATTTCCAATGAGGTTTCCATAACCATCATCGAATCCTCTTCTTGTTTTGATACCATAACTGTGTTGGACCCCGATTTCGGAGCCCACATTCCTTATCATAAGTTATGTGCTTGTGCTTGTTACCATGTAAAGTTATTCCCATTTAACCCTCCTTAATCATCCTCAGTTCATCCTCCTTTCTTCATACTGTAGTATCGAGCCCTATCATTCAAATCTTTCTTACATTGAAGTGAATATTCTATGCTCAACATTCATCTAGATATTGAGCATCTTATAGGTTGGGTTAAAATTTTTTTCCTTTAGATCATTTGCTATATCTATGTCTCTATTCTATTTATACATGAGGTTCATCTCATTTGGAGGTCAGATAACGAAGTTATGGCTGAAAGAATCAAACAGGGTTTTGACCTCAATTATATTGAACTTATCTCGGGATAATTAGTATAACTCTCTCTACAAGTGTCGAAACAAAGTGTTCTTTGAATTATTAGAAAGAAGACTTTAAGATATACAACTTTCATGAAGACCTTGAAGACAAATTCACTCATATGAAGGGTAAAAAATGGAGTAGACGATAGAATTAAGGAATAA